>OX578137.1:45249831-45431590 GCA_951213105.1 Amaurobius ferox
CCAATTGCATTTGAATCCACAGGATTCACACAAAACAGCTTTTTCCACGCCCACCGGTCACTACGAATGGTGTAGGACCCCTTTTGGTCTAAAAAACGCACCAGCGTCTTTTCAGAGATTAATGTCTCTTGTACTGGCAGGGTTATCAGGAATATACATAGATGATGTTATCATCTCATCAAAAACTTTTGAAGAACACATCATGAAATTAGAAGAAGTTTTTATTAAATTATCTCAACATGGTCTTAGGTTAAAGCCATCAAAATGCTTCTTTTTCAGAAAGACAATAAAGTACTTAGGTTTCAGAGTGTCTGAGGGAAAAGTTCAGCCAGACCCTCATAACATTGATTTAGTGCAAAAATTTAAAGTACCCACCTGTGTCAAGAATATCAGACAATTTTTGGGTTTGACAGGCTTTTATAGGAAGTTTGTACCAGATTATGCAAAGATTACTCTTCCAATAACTAATCTTTTAAAATCAAAGCAGAAAAAGTTTGTGTGGAGTCAGGAGGCTCAGGAAGCTTTTGAAATACTTAAGAACAAGCTTATTCAAGAACCAATTTTAAAATTACCAAATTTTAATTTGCCCTTTACTTTGCATACAGATGCCTCTAATTACGCTTTGGGATCAGTTCTTTCGCAATTGGATGAAAATGGGTTATCTCACCCAGTTTCCTTTGCTAGTCGAAAATTACAAGGTGCTGAAGTGAATTACAGTGTAGTCGAGAAAGAAGCTTTGGCTGTGGTTTGGGCTACCCAGCAATTTAAGCACTATCTCTTAGGCAAACATTTCAAAATTTACTGTGATCAAGCATCCTTATCGTTCATTTTCAAATTAAGAGATCCTACTTCGCGCATAGCTCGCTGGATCGTTTCATTGCAGGCTTTTGATTATGAAATCATTCATAAACCGGGGAAACATAATGTTGTAGCTGACTATTTTTCGAGATGTATTGATGAGTCTTCTTCAAAGAAATCTCAAAACACTCAGAAACAAACTGTTCCTAAAAGTATTGTAGAATCTGTCCCTACGAAAATTTCTGGAAGAGTAGTGGTACAGAATATTGATAATAGTGAAAACATAAATGCAATCGTTGAAAATTCTCAAGATCAAGTACAGACTACTGTGGAAGCTTCTCTGGTAACTAGGATAGCTATTGGTCAATTGAAAGATCCTAGATGTATAAAAATCAAAAATCTTCTGGAAAAAGGTGTAAAACCATACCCACAAAAACTTTCATTTTTCATGAAAAATGGTATGTTACATTGCATACACAAAAATCCAAAGCAGAGACAGCAATATAATGAGAGAGTAGTTATTCCTCAAGACTTAGTCTCAGAAATTCTATGGCTTTGCCATGATTCTCCTGTTGCTGCACATTGTGGTTTTCAAAGAACTCTGGCAAAAATTTCAGTTAACTATTATTGGCCAGACATGCATGCTCAGACTGAAAATTATGTGAAGTCGTGCACAACTTGTGTAAAAAACAGAGGTTTTCGTAACAACAAGGCTCCAATACAGAAATTTCCTATTACAACTTATCCTTTTGAACGTGTGGCTATGGATGTAGTCGGCCCACTACCTATCTCGAATTCTGGGATGAAGTACATTCTTGTCATTACAGATTACTTCACTAGATGGCCAGAGGCTTATCCACTTGCTACAGTTAAAACTGAGGATATTCTCGCTTGTTTAGAGAGATTTATAAGTATTCATGGAATTCCTGCTCACTTAATTACGGATCAAGGTAGTAACTTCATTTCTGAAGCTGCCAACAATCTATACAAGAAATTAGGCATAAAAAAACATAATACTTCAGCGTACCATCCCCAGTCAGACGGGCTAGTCGAAAGACTGAACGGTACGTTAGTTAGATCCTTAAAGAATCTGGTCTATTCTGATAAGGGCGACTGGGATCGGATGATTCAATTTGCTTTAATGGCTCATAGAACGTCAGTCCATGCCTCAACAGGCGAGTCCCCAGCACATCTTGTCTTTGGTCGAGACCCTGTGCTACCTGATGCTCTTTTAACAGGTGTAAAATATCCAGTTTACAAATCTACTCATGATTATTCAGATGACTTACAGGTTCGCTTAAAAAAGACCTTTGTAACTGTTAAGAAAAACCTTGAGGAAGCTCAGGAATCACAACAACTTCAACAACATAAATCTGCTAAAATGCCTAAGATTAAAGTTGGTGACTTGGTCTATCTTTACACACCTCATATTCGGCCAGGCCAATCAAAAAAACTCAGTTCTTTAAATCATGGTCCTTTTGAAGTTATCAAGCAAACAACTGAAGTTAACTTTGTCATTCAACACAAAAACAATCCATGTAATCAGCAATTGGTCCACGTTAATAGATTAACTCCTTTACCTCCTAGACGTAGTGAATTGATTTCTAGCACATATAATGATAACATTGATAATTCTTCAACTCAAGAAACAAGACAATTTAAAAGTAGATATTTTCTAAACCATCAAAATAGGGTTAAAACTCAAAATGTTCCTAATTCACACAAGTATGACTTGCGCCCAAGAGGCCAATGTATTCATTAAAGTTACTTGTCAATTAAGGCAATATGTCAAGAGAGCAATTGGCTCAAAAAGTAAAGTAAAATGTTTAGATTATGAAATTCTCACATTTTCAAAAAAAAAAAAAAAAGACTGATATTGTTGTGAGATGGACAATTATGTTTCATAATATTATATTTTCAATTGTTTCACAAAATGTTTTGCAAAACTGTATGCTATGTTAAAATGGATCCGATATTTCTGAACTTCTGTGTAATTTGCTTTATATGTCAGTCAGCTGAATGTTCTGTACTGCAAGTTCTGTGCCAGTGCAGCTTTCTGAATGTGAGTGCCATGTTAATCAGGTTGAAGTAGTGTTTTAAAATTCTAAATACTTAAATAATAATTTTTTTTTTGCTTTACTTTAATGATAAGCAGTAATGTTTTAAAGTAATTTTAAGATAATTAAGTACTTGATGGATTAGAGTTTTGGTAAGGATTTTTAAGGATAACTGATAATTTTTATCTCTGTTTTATTTTATGAATGTGTGAATGATTTTTTTTTTAATTTAAAGGTCTAGTAAATTTTAGAAATTTTTTTTGTCATTTGGTGTTTGTTGACTTATTGGTTGGGGGTACCGCCACCTCTAGGTTTGCAACTTTCTAATGGACTTGTTTCTTGCCTGGGTGCCTGATCAACATTCTTGGTTTGAAAATTTGTCTCATTTTCTAAATTAGTAATTTTTTTAAATGTCTTTTAAAGTAATTTGTTGGCAAGGTTGGAATTGAACAAGGTTGGTTAATAAATTGATTTCTGTGAAAAGTAAATTTATAGAATTTTAATTGTAAAATTTTTGAAGAAAGAAAACTTTTTGTTTAGTTAAACTTTTTGTGAGTTGAGTAAATTAAATTTTCATGTCTCTGTGGTACTCACCAGAAAATGTATTAGTGTTTAAATTTTAAAAGGGGCAATTTCATCATTTGTGTCTTGTTAATTTGGTGTTGTCTTGTAAAGGTCTATGCTTGTATTGAGACTTATTTTTTTTTTGACTCACGAGTCAAACTTTAGGCCACTCTTGGATTTTGGTTATTATGCTGGTCATGATCTTGTTTGTTTTTGTTTTTTTCTTTGATGTACATGTACATCGCTCAAAATTTACACTAAATTCCTCTCAATGGAACATATGTCATTGGGAACTTAATGCAGGTATTTTCCTAGTATTGTGTGGAAAAATTCCCCGCTTTGCAGGAAATTTTTCTCCCGGGCCCCGAAGGAGTGTGATAAGGCTTTCACACCTCTGTGTTAAAATTGTATATTAAAGTATTGTTTTATTTCTGTGTGATTGAAAGTGTCAATTTCGAAATATAGATGTCTTTTCTACATGTTTTCAATTACATTGACTTTTAAGGGAAGTGAACTCTAAAATCGCAAAAGTGTTTATGTTCCAGAAAAATAGTAATAGTTTTGTATTTTCGCTTCTCAGTCGCTAGTTGGGAACTTGCAGGTTTTGCGCACGCGCGCGTTTGAAAAAGGATTTTGGAAGCAGTGTGGAAGGAGTCGTGGAAAAATGTAGACGTGTGTGTTTGATTCGCGTATGATCGCGAATTTTAAGAAAAGGTGGATTAATTTTGAAAGTGGAAGGATGTGATTAAAATATGTAACATAGTTCGACAAGTTGTGTGTAGAGTCGTTTGGCTCGGTTCAGAGATGAGTCACTCGTGTTTTTAAATGAATCAGCCTGGTAGTAATGGAATAATGAGTCTTGTGAAAAGAGAAAATGGTTCTTTCACTGGTCGGCTTGAATCGCTAATAGGGCTAGAGGGAAAGCTCATTTTACAGCGATTTGTATTTGCCTGACTCCTCCTTGTGTCCTAAGGTACGAATCAACCAATCTCCGTAACCATCCAAGATGTCGAATTCCGCCAGCGTGATGTTGTGTAGTCAAGTTTCCCGACCATTATGGATTTTGTTCTGCGCAAGAATCTCGATGAGTTTATGCCGAGAGTCCATCCTGATATCCTTTCCCATGGTACAGAATTGTAAATGTTATATTTAAAAGAGACGAGGTAAAGTTTTATATATATTTAGTCTTCCACCTAACGAATAGAGTGTTAATTGTCAAATCCTCGTGAGTATCAAGTCATTGATGATGTTATATGAAAATGTCGTATATGTTCAAAGTATACAAATGTGATATATAAATGTCAAGTATAATATGAGGAATATTGTGTTTATTTTATGTATCAGAAAATATGTGTATTCTCTTGGTTCCTCTTCCTCCAGGGGTGTTCTTAATGGTCACCCTACCGAGTGTAACTCTGAGTTATTGCGAGAAATGCTTGTACTCCACTGTTTTCGATCAACTGCCTTGTTATTGCATGTTTAATAAATGTGTTTGATTTCAAAACTTTGTCTTCTCTGTCGAGTATACCAAAACGTTCGCGACAATACTACTTGTTTATGTGCGATATCTATATCAGGAAGATGTGCATGAGGATTTGTTATGTGCACTATCTTTGCCAACCAACGCCACAGGAGCAGAACTGTTCAAGTCACTGGATGGTTATATATCAGGACAACTAAAATGGTTCTTTTGTGTCGGCATATGCACAGACGGAGCTGCTGCCATGACCGGACGACTGCCTGGTTTAACTGCTCGGATTAAGGAGGTTGCACCTGAGAGTGAATCTACGCATTGTGTCATTCACAGGGAAATGCAAACCGATAAATGTCACCGGAATTTTTAACAGCATATTGATTGATGTCGTTAAAGTTATTAACCACATAAAAACACACGCCCTTAACTCGCGCCTGTTTGAGCAGCTGTGTGAGGAGATGGACGCAGAGTACAGATACCTTCTCTTATACGCAGAAATAAGATGGTTATCCAGAGGAAAATCGCTAATTAGAGTATCTGAATTACGAGAGCCATTGCAAAGATTTCTCTCAGAAAAGAAGTCATCGCTGGCAGCACATTTCAGTGACAAGGTATGGGTCGCAAAACTGCCTTACCTGTGTGATATATTCAGCCTGCTCAATGAACTCAATCTGCGCCTTCAGGGGAAAATGACAACTGTTTTCAAGTTGGCAGACAAAGTAGCTGCATTTAAAGCCAAACTGAAGTTGTGGGGACGGCGCATGAACAGACGCATTTTGGA
Organism: Amaurobius ferox; assembly: GCA_951213105.1. Lineage (NCBI taxonomy): Eukaryota > Metazoa > Arthropoda > Arachnida > Araneae > Amaurobiidae > Amaurobius > Amaurobius ferox. Next base: position 45,255,506 of record OX578137.1, read on the forward strand.
CATGTTTCAGACATTAGTGGGATTTTAGGCGAGACTAAGCCTGAACATTCATTCTCCAAGTTGCACGATCACCTGTCTTTGCTTTTAAAAGAGTTCGAGCGCTACTTCCCAACCACAAAAGACTCACGAACTTGTAAGGAATGAATCCGCGACCCATTTGTCAACAAATCAGGCGAATCTAACATGTCTGTGCAAGAAGAAGATCAACTGCTGGAGATTGCAATTGATGGCGACCTTAAAACTACGTTCGAGACAACAACTCTGCCGGTGTTCTGGATTAAAGTCATGGCGGAATACCCTGAGATTGCCACCACAGCACCAATTCCCGATTGCCATTTCCGACAACCTATCTGTGTGAAGCTGGGTTCTCTGCAGTGACATCAACCAAAACAAAACAACGCAATAAGCTGGACATAAACAACACACTTCGGATGTCATTGTCTTCTATTACCCCCAGATGAAACCGTCTCGTTGCAAAGAAACAAGCTCAGGGTTCTTATTAATTTATCGTTCTAGTGAGTTAAAATGTTAAATCACTTTATATTGATTTTTTGGTGCATCTGTATTTTATTTTGACGGCATGTTTAAATACAATTAAATTAAAATAATTAAATCAAAACAATCTAAAATATAAACAATCAATGCCCCCCCCCTCAGCGGGCCGCATTAAAATTATCAAACGTTGACCGGTCCGCGACGATAAAAGGGTTGGGGAGCACTGTGCTATACGAATAACTTATTTATCCGTCCATAACACTTGTAGAGATTTTGCGACGAATCTGACGGAATGTCGCCAACTTGGCGACTTTTTAAATATTGCCAAATGAACATAAATCTCGCCAAACGGATAAAAATGACGCTAAATCAATGAAAATGACGACTAATTAACGAAAATTCAATATCTTGGAAAGAATATAAGTATCTACTATAAGAATAACCTATTTTTATTTTACTGTAAAAGTTGTAATTTCATTGTATTATATAAGGGAAGTCATGTGCTTCCTACAACAGATTTTTTTTTAAATAAGGAAGCTGCAATTCATATTTTTCGACCTGACATGATTACTCTACTATAGATAGATCAAACGGGTACAATCGTGGACCTTTTCTTGTAAAGTTTTCGGATGTACACAAATATTTTCCTAGGAATCCTATACCTAACCTCTTTTACATTGAGTACTTAGGATGTCCACTTCATAGGATCCACTCATTCAGGATATCCACTTCATTCTCAGGATTTATTTTCTAACGATTTTTTAAACTGGTTATATCCTATACTGGCGAACTTTATTAATTAGATGTCTGTGAAAGAAAAGTTTTCTATTTACATTTATTCGTAAATATTAAGATTACTTATACATACTCCACTGAGAGGGAATCTTCTGTTTTCGTGACGACCCAAAATAAATATTTTATATTAGGAATTTCAGCAACTGTTGTATAATTTCGAATGCATGGAAAATTCTATCCGTCTCCGCTGCACGTTGCCTTGTTCCCCACTTGAATTCAATTACCCGCTTGCGTGTTACATAAAACTCATGATTACGCGGTTGTTATTATTATCTGAAGAGTTTAATAATGAATATTTAAAACAAAGAAACGGATATTCCCGCAAAGTTAATTAACATACAATGTGCTTTAGAAAATTCACCACAAAAGGGGTATTTTTGTATTATCTTCTGCCACCACGTTTCATCCAGAGTTAAATGAGCTTAAATGCATGTGGCAGCGGTGATTGCAGAATTGAATTTGAGAGTGGAATTAAAAATAAATTTGTGAATAATAATAGTTGTTCTTTACTATTTATTAAAAACCTCCACATATAATGAATTTTATGATAAAACATTGATATACCCTGTTGGACTTTCGAATATATTTATCTATATATCAATTGCATAATGATTTTTGTCTTTACATACATTCTAAAAACAACCCTGCGATTTAAAACATATCCCTAGTAGCAATCGAATATAGACCCAATATTAATCGCCAATATTAGAAATATTGAACCAATATGAAAAAATGGCATTTTGACGGAATTGACCCATTATTGGCTTAAAATATTGAGACAATATTGGCGTTTCATTGGAAATATTTCCAATGTAACACCAATATTGGCGTAATATTGTAATGAAAATATTTAACCAATATTGGAGGCCAATGTAACCCCAATATTTGCACAATATTGGGATTACATTGGGAATATTTCCAATATAATAAGAATATATAAATATTCGTCCAATATTAAACCGATATTAAATGGTATTAGGAATATAATCTTATAAGCTTATGTTATCTATCACGAGACAAAATCTGAAGGAACATGATTTTCGGTTTCCCCAAGGGTTGAGAACATTGCGTTTCTTTCAAAATCACTTCCAAACCTTCTAGAAGCCCTTCGGTGGTCTAAAAGTCATATTGCTCATACTATCGACCAGGATGCAGAAAATAACAGAGTTGGGGTTTTGATCCCCTCCCCTCGGGGTAGAAAATACGTTTTTAAATGCAACTATTTCGAATTAGGTGAAAAAAGAATCAGATTACCTAAAAATGAAAATGCCGATGTATAAAAAAAAAGTATAAAAGAATTATCACACTGATTTGGTTTAAACATCGTTGGAAAAACGTTTTTTGATCTTTTCGTTGGAAAAACGTTGTTTGATCTTTTCGATGGTGTCAAAATGGAAACTCTTTTCGGTCGCTTGGGTAGCGATTTGTGTAAAAGTAGTAAAAATCGCTCAAATGCATGTTAAAACATAAAATAGCTGGAATACTAATTCGAATTTTAAAAATATCTCGCCCAGGTACAACTTCCTGGATTCTGAACTACCAATTTTATGGCCTTGAAGCATATATTTCCCACCATAGATAGCGCACCTACACAAACACATATTCTTTTATTATATAATACAAATTTATAAACTGATATATATGTCTAAAAGTTACTTGTGATAATTATGATTTCCTTATTTCGGAGAATACACTCTTAAGAATTTCATCTACGAAGTGAAGCAGCGACTCCATTGACCACAATAGTTAATTACAAAGTCGAGTTCTGAGCAAATATTAGCTCATGGCCGGAACTTTAGTTTTAGATGAAACTTCGCTGGAGACATAGCTGAGAGCATTTCTTGAATGAAGGCATTCAATAAAGAATGCACGATGCATATAGATACTTGTAATTAAAACTCTTATTCTTCAATGAATATTCGAAAAGTCCTATACAATTACTTTGCAAAATATGTTTTCGAGATTTTGTAGAAGACAATTCAAATAGATGCACAGCAATCTGTAGATTTGGGTAATTTTTTACTTAAATTTTATTTCAAAGTAAATTTATTCCTTAATATGTGGGTTTATTTTTAAAATATGTTTAGATGTATAAATTTGCACTCCAACATTCAAATGTAATGTGTGTGTATATGTAAGTAATATATTACATGTAAATCAAGAGATGAAATATTTAACAAAATGTTACAATTTGAATTATATTTTTGTTATTTGACTTCTAAATTTTTATACTGCAAGATCGTTCTAAATTAGAAGAAAAATGCAAATCCATAATACACACAAGCTATGAAGTTTATAATCCATTTCCCATAGATGCTTTAATAGCATGAATATAACAAAATACGCATGTTAAAATTATTATAAATAAACCGCTTAATTGAATATTGACTTCAGGTCTTCTTATGCAACATGATTGAATCAGTTAGCCACTGTGTGCTCTAAGCATGATTTAATACTGACTTCTTATGGACTTTATTATAATGTTTACGACTGTGTATCTATATACACCAATGCATGTATCAATGTATGTATCCATATCAAGCATTTTTCTCAGCTAATTCTAGCTTCCCAAAATTGTTGTTGGAGTCAAATGAACGATTTTGTTCCACAGAAGACGAAAAAAAAAATTTAAATAATTCTAATCACATTACTGAAAAAATTTCTCGTAAGACGAAAAACTGTTAATCAATGCTAAAATTGTCTCGTTTAACAATTTACAGCAGTTAATAAGTTTCATCAATGTAAATGCATTATTATTTGAAAAAATTGTAATAGATTGGCGATAAATGAGGTGAACTTGATGATATGTCGCCCCAGATCGACGAAATTGTAGTCAAAATTACAAAAATATGTTAAAATAACGAAATTGATTAATAAATCTATTCAGAGTCGTTAATCTAATTTCCTATATTTCTTATTGCGGGTGATATCAATATTGATAATTGTGAATGTAGAGTTTTTGTAAATATAAGTTAATTGTATACTTCAAAACAGTTTTACATGTTGTCGCCCGGAATAACGCCAAATGTACAATTCAACATTAAAGACATTGTACCTTGGATATTATACACCACTCTCTCACAGAGAAAGAAACAAATTGATTGCATTATATAAAGTCATGGGCTGCTCACATTAGTTGTTTTATTATGTATTTACATTCTCTAGTGAAGCCCAAAATGATCCTTTCGAATAATAATAAACCTCACAAGCATTTTCTTGATATATCAACAAGCATTATTTTGTTACTTCTTTGGCTTATCTCAAACATAGCATAAATAAATATAATATATTAATCAATAAGTTTTATCACCTTCAGGTTATTTCATAAACTCAGGATTAGAATGATGTTTTCCTAAGTGGGCCTGTGCCTCTAAGATAAGTTTATATGTTTTGAACTCAAGGGATAATTTAACTTAGCCAAAGCTTATCCACGTATTTCCAGAAGTTTAAACTGCAATTTTCTGTAATGTTCTTGAAATAATTCAGGAATACTTGCCAGATTTTAAATATGTGGGCATCACCAAAGCAGGAGTTGTTAGTTGTTCAATATGAAGTGTGAATGTCTAAAAATTAAAATATCTAATTCCCAAGTCACCTCATCAATAGAAGAGTGGTAATTTATTGTTAGGTTTGATTAATATTTTCAAATTATTAGTCATTCAATAACAAAATATACAATGTTTAAAATTATTGTGATGATAAAAACCTATATTTTTTTTTAATTTGTAGCAAACATTTTGCCATACATAATACTTTTGTGGAAAAATTTGCCTTAGAACATTTTGGAGGATCTGCTATAGATCCTGAGAAAAGTTTGAATGATGATAGAGATTTGTCACTAAACTTTGGAAGAGTTAGGGGTTTACCAAAGATTTCTTCTTCCGGATATTTTCCCATTTCCTGTTCAAAATTTTTCGTGCTCGTTGAAACATGTGTTTTTCAAGATTAACTGTAGATATAGCTAAGATAATATCTGAGAGTGAATCAGTGTTACAATTCTGGAAGAAGTAGTATGATTCAAAGAATTTTCACTTCTGGTTTCTTTTCCACTCCCTGACCAAATATTTCCCTAAAAACATTTATTTATCAAGAATAATAATAGATACAGCTTTGATAATGACTGGTGTGGATTCAGCATTAAGTTATGGAGAGGGTTAAGGGATTCACTAACGATTTTGACTTCCGGACCTAGTGATACATATCAAAAAATTTTCTTGAAACATTTCTTTCTCGTAATCTCATAATCTACAATAAATATTGTGATACAGTGGGAATAAGATGCATTATATATACTCTACAGTATGCTTGACGACAGATTGGTACCAATCCCCAGACATGAAGACGCCAGTTTGTATGATGGGGTGGATAGGACGGAATGCCTAACAGTGGGAGGAAGAGGCAATATACATATTCTACAGTATGCTTGGCAACAAGATGGCACCAAGCCCCAGACATGAGGACGCCATAATGGGACGGACAATCATTTATGGTCAAGGAATTTAATTATTTTATTATATATATAAATATCATGGTACGTGATTTTCATGGTCGCAAGTAAAACTGCAAGGGATAGGATATTATCTAATGAAACTCGACATAAGCTCCACCCACATGACTGACGCTAATGGGAAAATGGATCATGGAAATCCAATGGGAACAAGGGGGAGCCCGCTGAGTACGCCGTACAGCACATTTGAAACGTTCAGTAAGATTCGATGATTTCAAGTATGCTTGATGAATTCAAGTAGCTTCCATTAATTCGATTGTAGAGTTGGAAGTTAAAATATGGTTCTAAATTTTGAGTGTGCAGTCATGTTAACTTGTCAGAATGAGTGCTCCTAAAACTGTGTTATGTGCAGTTTTTCAGTAGAAAGTTTCCGTTCGACTGAACAAAGAGTCCATGCCCAATGAGGAGCACCAAAGATGAACCAAGTAAATATGAAATATTTGAGGAAAATAATTGAAGGTTGACTTTAAGTTTAGCTAGTTTACTAAGTCAGGAAAATTCGCACTATCGTAATATCCGGCTATAAGTAAAATAATTACCTGTAGCAATAATTTTGGTAACTGCTAATTTTAATAAATATAATATATTATGATAAGTTAATGTTCAACAAATTTAACGTAAATAATATTTCAATAAAATTTAATTTGCCCGGTTATGTTTCTTCATTATGTTAGTGAATGTATTTATGTATATTAATTCTTTTGAATTGCAGGAAAACCGGGTAACACTGCAATTTAAATTGCAAGGTTTCTGCAGCCATGTTATGTTAACCATTATATTAATAATAAACTAGACTTATATCTGTTTATACGCCACAGATACAGTTTAGATAATGACTGGTATGGATTAAGTATCAAGTTCTGGAAGGGTTGAGTTGGTTACTAAGAATTTCCACATCCGGGTCTTTTTCCATTTCTGGTTGAAATAATTTTTTGAAACGTATATTTTTCACGATTGGCTATAGAGCTTAGATGATGACTAATATAGATTCAGCATTGGATTCCAAAAGAGGTAGGGGGTGTTCACCGAGGACTTCCATTTCCGGTTCTGTAGATGTTAGAAGCGTTTGACTCGAGTTCAATGATACTTGAAAAGTGCTCTTCCGTCGTAAACTCAAATTCGAATATTTTACCACGTCACAATACTTTACATATACATTGTACTATGTATTTAAGTAAAGTAAAAACTAATTCGATACTAGCTACAAATAAAACTGCACAGACAAGTTTCATACACAGTGTGTTGTTCATTTGCAGTCGGACTCTACAGAACGAGTCATATTCGAGGGAAAATACAATTCAAATTTTCCTAATTAACATATATGGGACTTTCTTTACGTTATTTACACCATAAATATATTTTAATTGAACGTTTTTGCTGACGGAACGGTACAAAATTTATACATTCATATTTTAAAGAAATTATCACCTAACGAAAAATATATGAGTGAATTTTTCATTAAATTATAACAAACGATAAAATTGGAAGTATGTGTCTGAAACCAATTGCCGAAGCTTGAAAAGCGACTTAGTCTTGAAAGAAAAACCCTGTGCAGTACATCCATTATCACTGGAATTATAGTTACTTCTATATGGGAAATAATACTTTTGAAATATTAAATGTTGAATAATTAATCTAAGTAATAAGAATTCTTATCGGGAAGATTATGAAAATTTATAATTTTACTTTAGATTTTCACCTAATGTATAATTTACTAAAAATTTCATTATTATATCTACATTCGTTCTATTATTATCATATCCACACACAGAGGCACATACACGCACAATCTAGAACAGGGGTAGGCAACCTTTTTTACTATTTTAGAAATGCGGGAGTTCGGCGGCACCGTGGGATGAAGAAGAGGAAGAGGTAATATTCAAACATGAAAAAATCAATGCAACATAAATGTATTACATACATTTTTAATACACAAATTCAAATTTTTATCGAAAAAAACATAATCTTTGATAATTAATGCGATATTTGACATTGCAAATCTGCGGCCAACTCGTTGTAATGCGGCACATAAGTTGATATCCCAGTTCTCAGGCATTGGTGTAAATGAGCGTCAGTGAGGCTTGATAGGTACTTTGATTTTAAATATTCCATATTGGAAAACAATCATTCACAAGAATATGTCGACGCCCTAAGACAATTAAATTTTAGAGCACATTTTGCAACAATGGGAAACTATTTCCATTCACTAAATTCCAGAATTTTTCTTCGTTATGATGTGATTTTAATTAAAATGCCATTTGTTATATTTATAATTTCCAATTCTACGTTCTCCTTATTAGAAATATCGAAATATGTTGCGATTTTATTAGTCACATCGTCCTATGTACGAGAAAAATGAATAATAAAAAATTTTGAAAATGCTACCAATTCGTATAATCCTTCAAATCTTGTATTAAATTCTTCCAATAAGAAATCAAAATGCTTGGCAAACTGATGGGAGGTAGCATTTCCATCGCAATAATTTTCTATTACCATTTTAAAATTTGGGAAATGTGATAAATTATATTTCTCCATATGCGATTCCCAGAGCGCCAATTTAGCTTTAAATGCATTTATCGTACTTGTCATAGAAGCAATATGATGATTTCTACCCTGTTGCTTCAATTTTAATTACTTCAATTTTACTGTTAAATCAGGTAAAAGCCAAGCTCAATTAACAAAGGTTTTTGCTCTAATTCTACACAAATTTCATTCCTGGATAATAGAAATCCTTTCACCTGTGGTAATAAATTTAAAAACCGCTCAAGTACCTTTCCTCTACTGAATCACCTCACTTCTATGTGTGTGATAAGATCTTCAAATTCTGCACCATCTCCTTGTAGAAGTAATTTAAACAATCTGTGTTGCAGTGCTGCTGCTCTTATTGAATTTATCACTCTTATTAGTTTGCATAATATGCTTAAAAGAAATTATCTTTGGGCATAACACTTCTTGGTGAATAATGCAATGATAAGATGCAAATTTTGGAAATATCGGGTCTTTCCTACATAGTGCAACGGAACCATTATTTATTCCTTTCATTGCAGGCGCGCCGTCTGTTGTAATTGCGGACAATATTCCTAAAGGTATATTATTTTTCACTAGATACTTTTAAAAAGTGTAATGAATATCTTTGCCTCTTGAACGTCCTTTTAAAGAGATAATTTTCAGAAATTCTTCTTTCACAGAAAAATCGTCAAAAACCATATTTGCAATAATACATAATTGAGAAGTGTCCGACACGTCGTTGGACTGATCCGCTTGCAATGTAAAGAATATACTTTTTTGAATGTCATTATTCAACTGTGATTCAATGTCAGTTGCCATCATTTCGATTCTTCGAGTTACAGTTCTCGCTGATAGTTGGATTGCATTTATTACCGTTATTATTTCGTTTTTAACACTTTACAACATAGTTGAAAAGTGTTTATGACTTTGTTCATTCTGTCTGTCTGTCTGTCTGTCTGTGTGTCTGTCCGTTAGCACGATAACTGCCGTAAAAATGATTTTATCAAAATGAAATTTTAGTATGCTTTTCAGATGGTCTGTGGGACCTATGGGAATATAAATAAATCATATCACCCAATTAGTTTTTTATTGAACCCGGGTTGAAAAAATAAAATACATTGAACCTTATAGGACCTAATTATTCAAACATTTTTTAAGCACATTTAAAATTCACAAATTGCTTCGAAATTTTTAGAAAATATTCACATTATCTCATAAAATATATGAAAAAATTTTCAGTGAAATATGTTGGGTAGTTTTTTAATTAAAAATTATGTAATATAGGGAGAAAATCGAATTCAATTAAATTTTGACTTTTGCGATATCCTTCAGAAAGAAAAAATAGATATATTATATAATAAATATCTTTCCAACAGTTTAATTATTTTGTGTATGAGAGAGACTTCAAATTTTAAAATAAATTTGGTAGATAACAATTTTTCAATTTTTTTTTAATTTTATATAACTTTTCATGATATACTTATTTGATGGCGTTTTTAATGCACTTTTCTACGTCGTAGAGAATTAAAATTTGGTACACAGATTAAATTTGTAGAACATTTTATTCTACAACAATTTTGGTGGATCTTTAAATATAGATCCTACATTTTTTTCAAAATGACCTACAAATAATCCCCGTTCACTTCTATAAATCATTGTTGTAATATTGTTAAAAATTCTGATGTGGACAGCACATGTCTTTCCCTGCAGACTCATATTCACGTTCTCTTTATTTCTTCAATAATAATTTGATTTTATCTGAAAAAATAACATCCATAAGTATTTTAAATGACATTGAATTTGCACGTTAAACTTAAATTTGGTTCTCATTTGATAGATGGACTTATTGTCATAAGTGGCGTAGCGAAAACGCAAAAAAAACTAAAATATCTCAAGAAGGGATAGTCCTAGAGTAATAGGGTTAGTCTTATTCTTTTTGTTGTCAAAAATCACGTATAAAATAGGAATTTAATTGATATAATTGAGCACACGTAGTCTTTTATTTTTATATTTAACGATTTTTGCCAGCCATTTCGCAAAAGCAGTCCGCTCCTTTTTTCCCGAATCGTACTAAAATAATCTTCAAGTGATTTATATACCAAATTTTGTTAAATTTGGTATATAAATCACTTGTAGCTTATTGCAATATTATACACCAAATTTTGTTAAATTTGGTCCATTAATTTTTATCTAGAGTGGATAAAGGCAATTTCTGCTGGCCATTTCGCAAAGAAGTCAAATTCTGTTATTACGAATCGTACTATAATCAAATGAACACCAGGGTTTCCCACAAAAAACTTACCTACCAAATTTTATGAAATTCGGTCCATTAGTTTTTCAGTTAGAGCGGATGCATTATCCTCACAAACACACTGAAACACACACAGATACACCCTTACACACACAGACGTCTTCTTAAAAATTCGTGTTCTGGAAGTCCCAAAACGTGTAGATCCTTCGAAAATTCGAGTTCAGATCTTCTGCACGATTCCAATACTTTGAATACATACATACACACACACATATATTATCTGTGTATCTGTATTGTCTGTGTATCTAAATTCCGTGCCTACGCAATTACAATAGTTGTGATTTAAAATGATCTCTAAACTTTTATTATTTCTTCAAAGAAGCCTAATTTTAATTATGCAGAATGCAAATATCTCAAGCGATTGTAAGGTGAGTTACATAAGAATTGCTGATTTTTTTTTTCACACAAAATTATTTAGCTCTGGAGTCTGGAATGCATGTTATATGAATTAAATATTCATTGATTTTGCATAGAGAATCAGATGATTTATATTTCGATACAGTTTTAAATATTTAAGTATAATAAATTTATGTAATACTGTGATAACGTAAAAGATATCACCACTGAATGTATCACATTTTAGAGATTTTTAAATGAAATTGCATTTCAGTTGGAAAGTGTTTCATAATCAATGCTTATGCATGATTGATCTTTGTTGTTATTTTTATAGTCATCAAAAAGTATTTCTGTCGTTATATGGCTTCTTTAATAATCTCACCTTCTACAAATGGTTTCAATTTCTTTGCCAATAATTGCGCAATTTTGAAAGAGGCAGAAATGGCTTTTCTTGATTGGGAAATTGGTCTGGTAAATAAACTCTGATGTTAAACGCTTAAGTTGAGTTCTAGATTTAGAATTTTTTTTTCTTTTTAATTTCCGAGTTTATTGGAAAATTTGCATTAAAATTTTTATGAGTAATGATGAAATTTCTCTCCAAGTTACATTTTTTGCAAGTTCTACACTTGAATTGCACAATAAGCATACACTTTTTTCTTTATAATAAACGAAAAAAACATGTTCTTCCAAATCATTATTAAAACTATATATATTCTGCTTTTTACTTCTTTTTTCCATGGCGGCTACAATAATAATTGTAATAAATATAAAGAATTAAATTAAATAATCACAGGTATACTTACAACTCGAAATACAAATTCATGAAATGACAAGTTTATGTACGAACAGAGGTTAGGAATGTAAAGCGTAGCAAGCCGTGGCTGGACAGAGCATACGAGGATAGTGGGGACAGAAAATAGTTCACTATATGCGTATTCAAATGTCTCTAGTAGTCAAACATTGATTCATCCAGCCATGTAGTGCTATTTAGATATCACTAAGATTCAGTTTTTGTCAAAAATTTAATTGTACAATTCGTATAATTGTTAAAATGGCGAGAATAAAATAATAATTTTTACTAAAATTATTCATTACAACTACGAGTGCTTGTTGTTTAAATATCTAAAATTTAGAATTTAAATATTTGGACGGTGGGCACCTTAAAATTGCTCCGCGGGAACCGCGTTGCCGACCCCTGATCTACAAAGACATACACATACAGACATAGACGAGAATTTTTCTAAAAACCTTTAAGAGTTCCTGATGTCAACATTTTGAATACAAACATTTTCAGGAAAGAATTGTTTTCTCTGTAGAATCGTATGTGAAAGAAAAATATGAGTTACTCCAATAACATGTCGTGTAATTCAATAATTTATGCAATAGTATGAGAAAGAAAAAATACAGTTACTTTGATAACATTTGGTGTAACTCAATACTTTCTGTATACAATCGTATGAGAAACAAGAAAGATCAATCATGCATAAGCATTGATTATGAAACACTTTCCAACTGAAATGTAATTTCATTTAAAAATTTCTAAAATGTGATTCATTCAGTGGTAATATATTTTACATTATCACAGTACTACAGTAATTTATTATACTGAAATATTTAAAACTGTATCGAAATATAAATCATCTGATTCTTTATGCAAAATCAATGAATATTTCATTCATATAACTTGTATTCCAGACTCCAGAGCTAAATAATTTTGTGTGAAAAAAATTCAGCAATTCTTATGTAATTCATCTTACAATCGCTTGAGATATTTGCATTCTGCATATGTTAAAATTAGGCTTCCTTGAAGAAATAATAAAAGTTTAGGGATCATTTAAAATCACAACTATTGTAATTGCATAGGCACGGAATTTAGATACACAGATAATACACAGATAATATATATGTGTATGTGTATGTACTCAAAGTATTGGAATCGTGCCGAAGATCGGAACTCGAATTTTCAAAGTATCTACACGTTTTGGGACTTCTAGAACACGAAAAAACTACTTTTAGGAAGACGTCTGTGTGTGTAAGGGTGTATCTGTGTATGTTTCTGTGTGTCTGTGTGGATATTACATCCACTCTAATTGAAAAACTAATGGACCGAATTTCATACAATTTGGTAGGTATGTTTTTTGTGGGAAATCCTGATGTTCATTAGATTATAGTACGATTCGTAATAAAAGAATCTGCCTTCTTTGCGAAATGGCCGCAGAAATTGCCTTTATCCACTCTAGCTAAAAACTAATGAACCAAATTTAACAAAATTTGGAGTATAATATTTCAATAACCTACAAGTGATTTATATACCAAATTTAACAAAATTTTGTATATAAATCATTTGTAGGTTATTCTACTACGATTCGGGAAAAAGGAACGGGCTATTTTTGCGAAATGGCCAGCAAAAATCGTTATATATAAAAATAAAAGACTACGTGTGCTCAATTATATCAATTAAATTCCTATATTATATGTGATTTTTGACAACAAAAAGAATAAGACTAACCCCATTACTCTAGGACTAGCCGTTCTTGAGATATTCTAGTTTTTTCGCGTTTTCGCTACGCCACCTTTGACAATAAGTCTAGCTATCAAATGAGAACCAAATTTAAGTTTAACGTGTAAATTCAATGTCATTTAAAATACTTATGTTGTGCAGATAAACTCAAATTATCATTGAATAAATAAAGAGAACGAATATGAGTCTGCAGAGAAAGACATGTGCTGTCCACATCAGAATTTTTAACAATATTACACCAATGATTTATAGAAGTGAACGGGGATTATTTTAAGGCCATTTCGAAAACAATGTATGATCTATATTTAAAGATCCATCAAATTTTTGTCGAATAAAATGTTCAACAAATTTAAGCTGTGTACCAAATTTTAACTCTCTAGGACGTAGGAAAGTGCATTTAAAATGCCATCAATTAAATTTATCATGAAGAGTTATATAAAATTTAAAAAAAATGAAAAATTGTTATCTACCAAATTTATTTTAAAATATGAAGCCACTCCCATATGTAAAACGTTTAAACAAATGGAGAGATATTTATTATATAATATCTCTCTCTTTTCTTTCTGGAAGATATCCCAAAGTCAGAATTTAATTGAATTTGTTTTTTTCCCTATATTAAATAATTTTTTTAATTAAAAAACTACTTAACATATTTTACTGAATTTTTTTTTATATATTCTATGGGATAATGTGAATATTTCCTAAAAATTTCGAAGCAATCCGTGAATTTTAAATTTACTTAAAAAATGTTTGAAAAATTAGGTCCCATAGGGTTCAATGTATTTCATTTTTTCAACCCGGGTTCAATAAAAAACTAATTGGGTGATATTATTTATTTATATTCCCATAGGTCCTACAGACCGTCTGAACAACATACTAAAATTTCATTTTGATAAACTCATTTTTACGGCAGTTATCGTGCTAACGGACAGACAGACAGACAGACAGACAGACAGACAGACAGACAGAATGAACAAAGTCATAAACACTTTTCAACTTTGTTGTAAAGTGTTAATAAAAACATGAGTTATTACAATAACACTTGGTGTAACTCAATATTCTCTGTATACAATCGTATGAGAAAGATAAAAATGCAGTTACTTTGATAACATTTGGTGTAACTTAATACTACTTTCTCTGTACAATCGTGTGAGTAATAAAAATTGAGTAATTCTGATAACATATGATCTAACTCTTAAAGAAGACAATTGCAAGAAGTATCATTATTGATTCTAAGTTATATAGCATAATGTTATATAGTATAGCGTATATAAAGTTATATAATATAGTGTTATATAGTATAGCGTAAGTTATGTAGCTCAGTTATATAGTATGTTGATTCTAAGTTATATAGCAATACTAACTTTGTTAGTATTTTGCAAGAATCAAAACAGCTAGGTTTTAAAGAATATCATCATTTGATCACAGTATATAGTTTAGTCTTAGATTTAAACTTTTAAAACTAAATATTATGTGTTCCTATAAATCATCGGGCAACTTTAAACTTTTGCTCTAACAAAGGTTATAAAGATTATTAAAATCTGCGCTGTTGTCAATTTCCCTGCAAGATTTCAATTAAATGGGAATTACCTCACAGTGTTACATATCTCCGGGCGTTATTTGGTAATTAGCAGAAACTGCACAGTTCTGTTAGTTTTAGATTGCAACGTATCACTTTCTAATGAAGGGTTTAATTTACAACAAATTGGCTTCTCAGAGAGATAGTTCTATAATACCTTGCATTTCTGACAAACTAGTAGGATACGTGGAGAATATAATAGTTATTTTGATGATAGGCAGGGTGCGTTATGCCTGGTCGGTTACAGATCGAATATTACGCACTAAAATCTTTTTCTTAGAAGTATATTTTTTATTTATTCTACATATTTATTCCTATAATAAATTTAGGAATTGCATCACGTTTAAACGACATTTTAAGAAAAAAATTATTTCAATACATATTTTTTGGAAGAAATGCATAATAAATTAATATACTGCTATAGAAAATAACAACGATAAAAAATTCCACCTGGCAATTGTATAAAATGCCGTATTTTAATAATTACTTTTTCTATTTTTTTAAACTTTATTTTTTATTCTTCTTTCCTATTCTTCAAAAATTATATTTTTAAAAGAAATATTGAGTTTAATGCGTTATATTTTATCTAACTTTTTAAAAGGTTTAAGAAGAGTATATAGTTTTCCAGATAGAACATTAAATATGTTTTGCTATAATTTGGAGTTTGAATAAAGGAACAAGTTTGTCATATTTTTTAATCGAATTTTTTGTACTTCATTATTTGCAGATTATTAATACAAAAATAGTATTAATCTGCTAATACATACATTGGTCAATTTTTAATTACATTATTTCTAAAATAAGTCACTTATCTATGTTAAAAAATCTAACTGCCGTCGTCACAAATTAACATTTCGTTCAAGGCTAGCGCCGGTTCTATGGCAATACATGATTTGCAATTTTGTATGACAGTTTAGAATACTGTTCCATGTGTTGCCTCGGATATTGGTTATAATCGGATTAAAAGTTTAATTTTTATTAACATTGAAATAACTTTTTTTGTTATAGCTATTCATCTCACAATTCTAAATTTTCAGGATTTAAGCTATCGAAAAATCCCTCTTAATTGGTTTTAATACAAGTAGTTTCGTGTCACTAAATGGATTTTTGTCTTTAAAATATTTTTAGTAAACGCGCGGTTCCTATGTACAAAAATGAATAATTATATTAAACGATTAATCTTATACTATCTAATATTTTTCTTCGTAACAAAAACTCTAAATACTATATAATTGTTGCAAGCATGGAATAGTGAAACAGACATGATTCATGAAGTTTGCACAGATCGACTCTGAATTTCACAAATATATAGACTGATAAGTTATTTAGTCTTCTAAAATTTAATGAAAGAAAACGCGTATCTTTAATTACTGCAACAGAATAATGTGGATATATGGAGTATAAACATTCTACATGGTGCATAGTGGGACCAAGTGATGCTAACATTGAATAGGTACTCTTACAAAATTGACACAGTTGCACATGGAAAATTGTATTTATTTAATATGATAATTTTCTTTATTAAATATGTATGAAAAATTGTCTTTTTTCATCAAGTAATCCAAGACAGCAGAGTGCAATTATTTCCCTTTCAGTATAAGAACGGTGTGAAGTTCCAGAAGGGTAGTGGGAGAGTTTGCTCTGAAGGTAGTCCTCCCCCATGTTTGCTCTATGTAGATAAGCCTGTCATCCGCTAAACAAAAATTTGGACAAACTGAAGCTGCATGAAGTCACACATATGGATCAAGAGCTACGTCTAAATACCTTTACGTCGTCACAGTTCCGAATGAAAAAAAAAGATTCAGTGCGACCTCACTAGGAGAAGCAAGACCATACCAGCACACTATCACGAAAATGGCAGTGGTTAAGGAATACTGTAAATCCCCAACTATTAGATTTTTCGGTACAATATAAACGATCTATAAGTTTGAAAAACTTAAGCTTATTAATTGGTCCAAATACAATATTGAAATTGATTGCTGGGGTGGTTTTCCTTCTGCTTTTCACTGTTTCTCCCAGGTGGACTGCTAATTCACAAACTTGGATATATATATATATATATATATATATATATTGTCAAAAAGTATGTATGATGTATATTTACATCTTACAATTTGATACATTCGTATTCCTTTTTGCAATGTACCGGCTCTCCGGGAGTGTTGTCGCGACGTAAAGCATGCTCAACCGGGGTGAGGGGGTCGCAACTCCCCCCGGCCATCTTTTGGTATATTGTTTCCATCCATACCTCTTTTCTTTTTGACAATATTTTAATCCTCTTTTTAGTGCAGCTTTGCGCCTTTTAAGTGTGATTTCAGATGATTTTGTAATGTAGTATTTCACGGTGTTTTAATATTATATATATATATATATATATATATAAATATATATATAGTTACTAATTTATATGATAAAAAATATTTTTTTTAATTTAATATTAATAAATTATTACCTTTTAATTCCTGCAACTCGATTCAATTGTTTAGAAATATTATACTTAATAAACTTTTTAGAATTTATAGATTATCAGATAAAAAATTTCATGCTTTGCACATTAATAACCTGAAAATTACCAATAAATTTTATAAATATCCAGAATATTTAGTAAATGGTATAGTTAATAAGTTTCGATTAGCCCAAAATTCTTATAATCTCTCCTTAGTATCTTATTTTAACCGTACTTCTACATTATCTTGAATTTATTATATTTTCATCTTTTTATGTTGCAGCTTTAACTGTAGAATATCTCATTTTATTGCTTTCACGCAGTACGATTTTTATTACTCTCTTTGGCAACAGCAAATCTCATCTTTTCATTTCTGCATATGGCAACATTGGTCTAGTCATATATTGCTCGTCATGGTTGTACTAATGAAGTGTATCTTAAGGTATTTATGTTTCCTTTATTTTTCCAATCTATATGTTTGTCGTCCATATAACACAAGTTTATAGATGAAATATATCTTGTGTTTCAGAAACAAGCATTTTTGTATTCATTTCGAAGGGATATATGGACTTGACAAGAATTTTTTCGAAATGAACATGTACCACTCTATAAATATTAGGATGGTTTAGCTTAACAACATAATTTTGAAGGATTTTAAATTGAAAGTCAATTAAAATAAGCATTCAAATAATTAGTTTGGGATGCTTAAAACAATTTTCATTCGTCCAACATAGCACGTTATTTTTAGTATCGTAACTTCTTTTCGAATATTCCGGGCAAGAAATAATATTCTAAGTCAGACTAAATTCAAATGATATATCATAAATTTTATTCAACTTGGGTTGAGAAAATTCACTTTCTATAAGCAATATTCACGTAATAAAATTAGAAAATTGGCCATAACGAGCTTCCACCTGCTGGTAAATATTTTAACTCCTTTGAAGAATATCATTTATTGTGAGAGATTGATACTGTTTTTTTAAATTAGACCGCGATAAACCTAATATATTATTAGTTACTAAATTTTAATTTTCGAAATTAATAATGTGGAAAATGAGTAAGAATTATTTCTCTACTTCATTTATTACTTGATCTTTCCTTAAAGTCCAAATGCAAAGATTTTTTATACAGACTCCTTTTAAGGGAACGGTGGGCATTACTATATACAATACCATTATTTTTTTTTACAATTTTATTATAATTTTGTATTTATTTTAATTTAATTTTTTTTAACGAAAATTTGAAAATGCTCCTTGCATACCAGTTGCTCACATTTTTGATTCATTTTACATTATTCATTTATAAATCCCTTAGAAAGTTCATTTTTTAAAAATATTTTTCTGCATTAAAATTTAATTTTCATCATTTAATTAGGTTCTTATTCACTTTTAATTACCTTAATAAAATCCAAATATAATATGCATACCCAGTTTCATTAAAAAGTATGACAGGTATCTTCTTGCCAAATTCCATGCATCTCAGACAAAAATTAAGATGCATGGAGCATTTTAAAAATGTAAAACCTTTGACAATTCCATTTCGAAAAAAACGCATTCAACCTTTTGCTAACGGGTGGGACAGCGTCCATCCCAAACGAAGAACCTCCCAAAAGACAAGTATTTGACACAGCCTATCTCAAAGAGTTCGAAACCCCTTTGCAGACATTGGCAACCATGGAAATTGCTGACAGAAATATTGCACCTGCTGCAGCAGATGCAATGTTTCTGTCAGCGATTTCCATGAACGCCAATGCTTGCAAATGGGACTCGAACTGTTTGGGATAGCGTATGTCAAATACCTGTCAGCGGGTGCAATGTTTCTGTCAGCGATTTCCATGGACGCCAATGCTTGCAAAGGGGGATCGAACTGTTTGGGATAGGGTATGTCAAATCCCTGTCATTTTGGGAGATTCTTCGTTTGGGATGGACGCTGTCCCACCCGTAAGCAAATGTTAAATGTGTAAAATAATGTTATATATTAAAACATTTGTAGTCGATTTTTGCTCATTTCAACGTCCACCGTCCCCTTAAACATTGTTTATTTAGAATATTATTTAGCGAAAAGTAGGGAACAAAATGGAATGGAATTTAATCAGCAATTACCAAAGTTGTTGATGAATTCGGGAAAGGGAATGTACATGTTTGAAGAATCTAAATAGGATATATCAGTGGAAATCAGCAAATATGAATTGAATGATGTTGTGTTGAGAAACTTACAATATGCTACAATATTACATTAGTTAAAATATATGAACTTTAAAAAAATTGAAAATAAACTTATGACTAAATTTGCTGGTACCGGGCCCTCATCTCATAAAAAATAATTTCCAAGGCCACGATCTAACAATGGTTGAAAACCACTGATCTAAACTAATCAACATAGCGATATTGTCTGAACATTGTTTTGAAATCGAATATTCCAGTCACTTCACTTCTCTGAGTTAATAAATGTTCAAATATTAAAAATAAAAAGTAATTTTAATCATAAAGTATAAGGAAATCCATGTGTTGGTTACAAATAAATTTTTATGTTACACTCAAGACAACTTCACATAAAGAACCGGATAAAGGATTCGTTATATATAACTGCTCTATTATAAGCAATAAACGCTCATATTAAAAAACATGAAACTTTCCCAAATACGAAAATGATTCGTAAAATAATATATTTCCTATAAATGGAATTCATATACAGGATCTACATTTTCGTAATACAGTTTTTAAACATCTGAAAGTGATAATAATAGAATTGCAATGAGATAATTACAAAATTAGTAATTTTAGATCTAAATTAGTAATATTATATCGGGTTATTTTGATATCGTGACTTCCATCTGATTATCCCGGAAAAGAATAATATTCTGGTTAGTATCAGTATGGAATACATAAAATCTTTGATGTCTGTCTAAACTTAGATGATTCATTATATTTGATTTTCCACTTCGTGTGAGGAACACCACTTTCTATAAACAACTTCCACGCAGCGGATTTAGAAAATTAGCCATAATGACTTTTGTCACGCAGGCAGATATTTTGACTCTACGTTAAAGGGCAGTTATTTTGAGATATTGATGTTCTTTCTTAAGCTAACGTTAATTATGGCTAATAACTTTTTAAGTGAAATGAGAAAACTGTTTTTGTATTTACACCTCCGAAATTGATAAGATAGAAAATTGCCACACCCGTAGGTGATGACCAAATCAGTGAATAAAATAGAATAAATAAAGATTTAATGATATTTTTTAAACTTAGTAACATATATGACGTTCAAGGTTCTTCTGATCAGAGTTGCTCAGCAATAAAATATAAAAGTCATGCTGCAGAAACGGAGAACACGTACCAATACAACACATATTAGATTCAATAATAATAGCAGGATTTGCAGAATGAAACAAAATATTTAGCCAATATCATCTACATCTGAATGAGGACAAAGTAAATGCACATTGTCAATTCTACGAACATTGTCAATTCCACACTTCCGGCAAAAGAGTACAAACAACGTAGAAAATTCATGATCCAGATGAATCGATATCAATTAGATGATGAATGCATATCAATCTTTATTTAAGCACTATCTAAACCAATACTGAGAAATGGTTGTTGGAATAGAAAGGGAAATTTTGTACCGCAACTATAATTTGATGCTAAATCCATATCAGACATCATTTAATTTCTAGTTATTGCCGGTTCAGAGAAAAATATGTTTCAAGGAAAATATTTGAATCTCAACGGCGAAACGGCGAAGGTTGAGTTAATGTCCTGATTTGTGAAATTCGTTATACAGGAGTATTATATTTAAACAATGCCAATTGCGTGCTGGTTAAGAGAGAAATAGAAGATAAAATGGAATGAAATTTATTCCACAATGCACAGAGATGTTCACGATTTCGCAAAAGTTAAAGCATTTTTACTTTTCCTGCAATACATGGCAATGTATAGGGAAAGTATTCTAATCGTGTCAATAATCGCAACTTAAGTTTTTAGAAGGATTGACAAGTTTTGGGTTTTCTAGAACACGAAAATACATTTTTAGCGCGACGTCTGTGTGCATATGTGTGAAGGTGTGTGTGTCTGTATGTCTCTCTGTCCAATGCACTCTAATTCAAAAATTAATATACCAAAATTCATAAAATTTTATAGGCAAGTCACCTTGGTGCTGATTACCTCGCAAATATTACCTCGGTGCTGATTAGCTGTTGGTACGATTCGGGATAAACAATTCTGATTTTTTGCGAAAAAGTCCGCAAAAACCGTATTTATACACTCTAGTTAAAAACTAATTGATCAAAAGTCACAAATTTTGGTAGAAGAGACAATAGCGGATTACCCTGTTGTTGATTAGATTTTGGTACAATTCGACAAATAAACAGTGTTGTTTTTTAGAAATATCCCACAAAAATCATCCAAATCTAAAACAAAAGACTACTCGTGCTGAAATGTAACAATTAAACGCATGTTCTATACGTCATTTTCGACATTGAAAATAGTAAGACCAACCCCCATGACTCTAGAACTAGCGATTTTTGAGACATTTTATTTTTTTGCATTTTTTCAACACCGCCTATGAAAATACGTCCAGTTACCAAATAAAAAGAAAAATTGAATTAAATGTGTATATTGATATATTGAGTGAAATTTCAAATAATTATGCTTGTTGTCTTGTGCAGCGAAACTCAATTTAATGAGGTATTAAATAAAGAGAAAATAAATTTGAATCTTTAAGAAAACTCGTGAGCTATTCACATCAGAATTGTATGGCTATTTTATTAGTAATCCACGTCAATTTCATATACTACATGCAATACTAAACCATTCAGCATAGTAGTATCATCTAATCAAAGTTTTGTTCCCAGTCATTTCAGATTGTAAAAATAAGAAGTAATTTTGATCTTAACTTTTATGGAAATCCGTGTTTTGGTTTCATAAGCTTTACTACATATATTACTACATATATTACTACATGCATATATTACTACATGTATTACTACATTCATATATTACTACGTTTCATATATTACTACATTTTACTATTATAATAGCCTTTCAAAGTACCGTAATAACCAATTATTCGCTAAAAAACGAGCTCGTTATATTTACACTTAATTTTATAAATATAATAGGTGATATAGTTTACCAATGTACATTTTGAAACATTTGGAAATAGTAAAGAAAGAGTACTAACAACAGAAAGAGTACTAACAACAGAAAGAGTATAAAATATGTAACAACACGAATTATTGGTTTTAAATGTTTAACACATTTCCCATCCTAAAAGTCTTATACTTTGTGTCATTTGATATCATGACTTCCAGCTGATTATTCCTAACAAGGGGTAATCAGATGGAAGTTTGGATAGAAGTAGTACAGAATACACAAAGTCATTGAATTTGTTTTTCCACTTCGTGTGAAGATGATCCCATTTTATAAATAACTTACACGCAATGGAATTAGAAAAATTAAGCCTGAGGAGTTTTGTCACGCAGGCAGATATTTTGACTCTACGTTGAGAGACAATATTTCATCTCACAGATTTATGTGGTCCCCTAATTTAAGATCAAATATAGCTAATAAGTTTTAAAAGCAAAAACAAGTAAATACATTATGTTTAATATGTTATGTTAAATAAAGAAATAAACAAGAAATATCAATCATGCATAAAGCATTGATTATGAAGCACTTTCCAACTTCAATGCAATTTTATACAAACATCTCTAAAATGCTACATATTCCTCGGTAATATTATTAAAATTATCACAATACTACATTAATTTATTATATTTGAAAACTTCATCGAAGAAAATGAACTTCATTCAAATGACGGCATTGAAACATAAATCGCCTCTATATAAAAGCAGCATTTCAATCATAAACATTTTTCCAATCGTTTCATTCATCACAATACTATAATAATTTATTTTATTTAAACATTTGAAAAATTGTTATCTACCATATTTATATTAAAATTCGAAATCTTTCTCATATATAAACTAATTAATTGGAAAGGTATTTATTATATAATATATCTATTTTTTCTTTCTGGAGGAAAGAACGATACTCAGATTTTAATTGAATTTGCTTTTCTCCCTATATCAAATAATTTTTATTTAAAAAACTACCTAACATATTTTACTGAACTTTTTTTTATATATTTTATGGGATAATTTAAATATTTTCTAAAATTTTCGAAGCAATTTGTGAATTTTAAATTTGCTTAAAAAATGTTTGAAACATTAGGTCCCATAGGGTTCAATGTATTTCATTTTTTCAACCCGGGTTCAATAAAAAACTAATTGGGTGATATTATTCATTTATATTCCGATAGGTCTCACAGACCGTCAGAAAAACATACTAAAATTTCATTTTGATAAAGCCGTTTTAACGGTAGGTATCGTGCTAATGGACAGACAGACAGAATGAATGAATGAACAAAGTCATAAACACTTTTAACTATGTTGCAAAGTGTAAAAAAGTCAAAAACACTTTCAAGTATGTTGTAAAGTGTTAAAAATAATTACTTTTACTTAATTCACATTTCAACTTTAACAAGAAAGATCAATCATGCTTAAAGCATTGATGATGAAACACTTTCCAACTTCTATGCAATTTTATATAAACATCTCTAAAATGCAATACATTCCTCGGTAATATTTGAAAACTTATCACAATACTACATTAATTTATTATATTTGAAATCTTAAACCTTCATCGAAAAAAATGAACTTCATTCAAATGACGGCATTGAAATAAAAATTATCTGGTTTAAACATCTCTAAAATGCGATACATTCCTCGGTAATATTTTTAAAAGCATCATAATACTACAATAATTTATTATATTTGAAAACTTCATCAAAAACAACTGACATTCTTTCAAATGACGTCATAGAAAAAATAACACGCCTGGCTCTCTCTATAAAAGCAACATTTCATTTATAACATTTTCCCATTCATTTCATTCATCACAGTACTAAAATAATGTATTTTATTTAAAAACTTAAGACCATGGAGCTACAAGTAATTAAACTCTATGCTTAAAACCCTTCTCGCTGAAAAATCAATGAATATTTCATTCATATCAGCTGTGCAGACTCCATTAGCTAAATACTTTTGCGTTAAAAAGTACAGCAATTCTTATACAACCCACCCTACATATTTTGCTGTTTACATTTTACATAAGTGAAAAATAGGCTTCGTTGTAGAAATAATCACATTTGTATGATCATTTAAACTCAAATATATTTTCATCGCTTTGTTTCAGTATGTAGATGCACAGAATGTAAGCAAAAATAAAGCGGTTTTAGGGCGAATACAACACTCAATATGAATTTAAAAGAATTTTTAAAATCACGATTTTGAGACAAGATGGATACCATATTATATTTTGAAGTGGGTCACGTGATCTTTTCATATCATGGTCAAGTGATCGCTTCATATAACAGGTGTCATTATTATTTTAATTACTATTTATAAAACTACTGAATCTATTTTGCTGAAATTTATTTAATATATTTTATGGAATAATTTGAATATTATCTAAAAATTTTGAAGCAATCTGTGAATTTGAATATTTCCTAAAACTTTTGAAACAATTTGTGAATTTTAAACTCGCTTAAAAATATTTGAAAAATTAGGTGCCATAGAGTTCAATGTATTTCATTTCTTCAACCCGGGTTTAATCGAAAACTAATTGGATGACATTATTCATTTATATGCACATAGATCCTACAGACCATCTGTACAACATACTAAAATTTTATTTTGATTAAGTCATTTTTACGGCAGTTATCGTGCTACAGACAGACAGACAGAATGAAAAAAGGCATAAACACTTTTCAACTTTGTTGTAAAGTGTTAAAAATGCGCAAATTCGTTATACAAGAAGACCATATTAAAATATTTCTAATTAAAATAAATCTCTAAATTTCTATTAAGAACTTTGTACGGATAGAAGCAGTGGACAATGTTAAATTCATATCATAACTTTCATTTGATTATTCCGGTCAAAGAATAATATTCTGGTTATAAGCAGTAGTAAATACACCCAGTCTTCCATGTCTGAATAAATTCAGATAATCTATCATATTTCTTTTTCAGCTTCATGGGAGGAACATTATTTCTATAAAGTTCTTTCACGCAATGGAATTAGAAAATTATTCATTATTAGTCTTATAATTCGGTAGATAACTTTACTCTACGTTGAACGGCATTAATTACTCTCAGATATTTATAAGGCTTCCTAAGTTAAGAATAAAGTAAGATTATAGCGAAATATAATTTAAGAAAAAAGAAAGTTTTCTAATTAAAACTGATAAATAAATTAACAAGAGTGTGGTTATTTTCGACTTTCTTAAACCAGAATCCATTTTAGTAAATGTTTTTTTCCAAATTTTGCAAGAAAATTTTGAAAAATCGGTATCGTGGGGCCAAATGATTGTAATTATAGCGTTGTACCTTCACTTTCAAGGACTTGGAAAATATTTCGATTGCTACTGTACTTGAAAATGTACACTCCCCCCGCGAAAGTTAACTTGCCTCTAAAAGGGGATAATGCCGTCACGAGCAAAAAAGTTGTATTACGGCTATTTTTTGCAACAATGATTCACTCTATTGAGGTTGGAGATCATTGAATCATAAATAAAACCTTTTATGAATTATTATGTCAGATTTTGTCCTGTACTGCAATGTTAAAAAAATATAAAATATTGCATAAATTTCGAAGTTTTCGTTCGAATTAAAAAAAAGTCTATCTAGTTTTAGATTTTAAAATAACAAAGCCTAATGTAAAGTTCGTGAAAATCCATTAATGTTTGTGGCCGCTATCGTGCACACAAGAAATCAACCACAGGCATACAGACAGACAGATGGCATATCACTTCAAAAATAGTCAAAACCTACTCAGGGAATCTTAAAACATATATTGGCATCAAAATCTCAAATTCGGTTGTTTTTTTCTAGCAGTACCAATTAATACACTGATCCTTCGTCTGCGTCCAACAACAAAACATCCTTGCCCCCAAATGAGATTCGAATCCACAAACCGGCAGCCGAGTGAGAACGAGGAAACGCTTGCTTTGACCGCTAAGCCACCGAGTCGGTAATTCGAAAATGTTTGTGAACACAATATTTTCTCCATACTATATTACACATCAAGAAAAAGTAAAAATTAAAAATAGTTATTTTCCTTTATTTCATATGTTTTATCGCAGTTCGTAGATTCGAGATACAAGAGAACCATATTTAAATGATTCCTGTTTAGAACTGTGCAGAGATAGAAGAAATGGACAATATTGAGTTGATATCCTGATCACCATGTGATTATTCAGGACAAAGAATAATATTCTGTATACAAGCAATAAATACATAAAATTGTCGAACTCTACAATAAAACCCAGATTATCTATCATAATTAGTTTTTAACCTTCGTGTGAGGAACAACAATTTTTCCAAATCATTTCCACGCATTAAAATTAGAAAATTAGCCATAATGAATTTTATCACGCAGGTATCTTGACTCTGAAGAACAGTAGTTGCTCTAAAAGATTAATAATGTTTCCTGACAATTATACCCTCCAAGTCCCCTTTAATACTTAAATAACGACATAAGTTTGAAAAGAATTCAATTGATCCACAAAAAATAAGTTTGCATTACCAAATCATTGACATATATTTAATTCATGTAATATCACTGAATAATGACCATCCATATTATACCCTCTATAAAAAGTTTCTAAGGAGCTTAGAAACGTATTAAAATTCTGAACAAATCGCTAAAATTCTAGAACTATGCCAATATCGCCCCAAGTTTGTGACATTTCGCTAAATTTAATTGCTCAGTTAAAGAGACTCGGATCTTCCCTTTATGGTATTCGGTTACTGTAAATGTTGTATTTCAACAAGAAGACATTTAAGTCAGGAAAGTAGATAAATATAATTCATACCAATACTCGGTGGTAGAATTTTTCATTTATACATTTGTTCTAAATTAAAACTTTAAAAAATGAAAGCATTCTGTATTTATTTCAACTCGTGAGATACAGACAGAAACATTTGTTCCAATATCTGCTTTAAAAGTTACCCCAGTGAATAATTGAACAAACTATGGCAATTCATGTAATTCTGAAAACTATTCCTAAAATATGCTGTTCACTGCAAGTATTTTTGAGTAAAAATATTTCTCTAAAGTAGCGGAGAGAAACATAAACAAACAGTGCTTTCTACATGCAATAAATCTTTAAAATAGATGCATCAGGAACACAATTTATGCGCCTTTTAGTAGGAGTCACGAAATGCATACATTTTCCATTACTGTAAAAGTGACTCCAATGTTTCATCTTGCAATGAATTTATGGAACTGGAACATTAAAGGTGATTCATAAGATATGTATGGTAAACAAGCCCGATGTTCATGCACTGTATATTTATGATTTTATTTCAGAAACAGTTCTATGTAGCTCTGTTAGAAGTATTCCAGAAACTGAAATAAATATAAGTGCACAAAAAAGTTAAGTTGTTGCAAACATCATATGTTGTTACAAACTTAAGATTTCCCTGCTGACTAAAACACTACATTATGTTAGATTAAATTTTATACGGATTTGCCTACATTTTGTCTTTTCTATTTACATATTGAATGATGCACTTATATCATCAATAAAAGGACTACTTGTTTCTCATGATGGGGAATAAATTTTGTGAATTTTAAGACAAATTTTTGCCAATATCGCTTACTTTTGATGAAGTTACGTAAATGTAGACAAGTTAGTGCTAGTCCAATATCTCTCAAAGATAATTTTAAACTTTTTAACAGTCCCTAGCATGGCATGGAACCCACATATTTCTTGGAGGGAAATGGATGAGCATAAACAGAGGACCAGCTAGTCTGAAAAAAGACCAGCTAAGACTTTCACGACAGAACAAACATTTTTACAAAAGTATTTAGTACCAGTCCAGGGAGGCTATGATACCCCCCGGATAACTTGCCCTTGCTTTTCCCAGGTGACACAGGTGGGGCAAATAATAGCTTATCAGAAAAATTGTACTAGGACAAGTCCATAGGAGTCAAACAATCTAATCAACCAAAGAACAGGGGCCAGAGACTGAAATACTACCCTCCACACACACCCCAGCATGGATGAAAGAAACCCCAAAAATTGACACTTCCTTGCTAAAATTTTGTGATGTAAACATGTGTTACAATAGATAACAAAAGTGTCAAAACGTGCAAGCAAAGTTGTGTTTCAACTCGAAATCAATGGTGTATTATTACAAGCTATGATGGTATTTTCGCACACGCTGAGTATGGGAAGATCATCTATAGTGAGCCACTTACATTTTCTTATATGTCCAAACTCTGAATTTGTCGTGTTATTCCCTCGAGACGAACATAAGGACTGATAAAAATATTAATTGATGCTGCTTGGTATTTGGTAACCGAATAATGATGAGAAAGGCAGAATGTTAAATATCACTCTTGTACATATTAATGTAAATAAAGTTGTAGAAATTGGGTAAAAATTGGGTCATGTTGTGTTGAAGTCCACACTTTCATTTTTAATATATATATATATATATATGTATTATACAGAAGTAAAATCTTTGTAATTTAAAACAGGTTGATATAACTTAAAAATCTCATATGTAAACAATACTACATGCGCGATGCAGCCCTTGTACCTTATTTACATATATAGTATCTAAATAGAATATTTAAATCCTATGAAAGTAAAAATTGAATGCAAAAAAAGAAAAGTACCACCAATTGGCCGGGGGGGGAGTTGTGACCCCCACTCTCCGGTTTACCATGCTTTATGCCATGGCAACACTCCCGGAAGTCGATACTTTTACTATGGATGGCTTTAATACCAAACAATCGCCCGTAAAAACAACAAAACCCCCTGGAAAGATGCACATGAAAAACATAATACAAATTCCAACAATGGACTATCTATTAACCAAATATCATACTTCAATGTGTATTCCTAGTAATCAATACCATTATTCACTTGAATACATAAACGATAAAACTCTTCCCACTACTACGTGTTACCTAATCCTGAACTTTTTGAATCCATGTCAGTCTTAAACTTTAACTTTGAGCATAAACGAACTCTCCATAACCAAGTACCACTACTGTCTTCCTATATCCTTTATATATCTGTTTCAACCATTCAAATACTTTATTGTACTTGCGGTTACAGTTAAATACAGTTAAAGTTTAAGACTGGCATGGATTCAAAAAGTTCAGGATTAGGTAACACGTAGTAGTGGTAAGAGTTTTATCGTTTATGTATTCAAGTGAATAACGGTATTGATTACTAGGAATACACATTGAAGTATGATATTTGGTTAATACAGTCCATTGAGTGAATTTGTATTATGTTCTTCATGTGCATGTTTCCAAGGGTTTTGTTGCTTTCACTGGTGATTGTTTGGTATTAAGGCCATCCATAGTAAAAGTATCGACTTCCGGGAGTGTTGCCATGGCATAAAGCATGGTCAACCGGAGAGTGGGGGTCACAACTCCCCCCGGCCAATTGGTAACCTTTTCTTTTTTTTTCATTCAATTTTTACTTTCATGTGCTTTAAATTTCCTATTTAGATACTATATATATATATATATATATATATATACAGGATGTCCCACAAAAAGTGAACACTGGATAACTTTCAGAACCTTTGATTATGGTCACTTTCAGATATAATGGGGTCACACTTAGACCACCAACATTTTTATACTAACCTACAGAGTTGATTTATTTAGGCGCCATTGTAAAGAGACTTGGTAACCCAGTAAGGAATCGAACCAAGACTCTTAGTACTGGCCAGCCGACGCTCTACCTTTGAGCTACTGGGATGGAATTGCAAGCTCTTATCGTAAAAGTGGACTTTGCAGATCCATTCCTTCTAATGAGCAAAACTAATATTTTTACCAAATAACTGTGGAAAATGCAATATAGGCGTCAATTAGTTAAGCGAATATTGAAATTTTATAAGCACCCATATCGAATATAATTTATGAAGTTATAAAGATTAATCTAATCATACAACATGTGAGTGGTATATTTAATAAAAATAAAATACACGATCATAAAGAAAAAGAAATGTGTTTCCTTTGAAATAATACTAATGGAGATTTAGAACACATTTAAAGCATTTCCTATTGAATTCGAAAGTATTTTAGTTTTCATTCAATCCCAATCAATAAATCTTTTAAAACCTATGTTTTATCACTCTTTTGGTGTTAAAAGGTTAAAACTGTCTAGATTGATGATTAATAGTTTCATACATTCGAGATAAAGTTGACTGGAAGACCTCATTAAAATCTCATTATCATTAATATTAAATGAAAAACCCTTTTAATTTAGAGGCTCTGGCAATCAACTAGAAAAGGCGAGCTGAAACTATTAATCTTGCAAAAATCAATATCTCGATCCGAGAATTAATTTCGATATTTTCCTTTATTTGTGAGCGTAAAAGTATGTGGTATAAAATTTATTTCATGTATTAGTACTCATATATAATAAAATATTATATTACATTTTATATTATTAAGTTTTATAAATTTTCATATATTGAGAATTTTAAATATGCATTTTCTTACTTATCTTATACTTGCAGATATACTTGTCGTTGTTCATGAGTTAAAATACTTGCAGATTTTAATGGTATACCAAATGATGTCATTTTTTTAAAAAAATGCTATTCAAATTTTGAATTTAAAGCCTCTAAAAGTAAGTGTAAATATATCTGTATATTTTATGCAAAATTATCTTTATAAGCTTCAGAGGTTTCTTAACGAAAAAATCATTTTTGTCAGCAATTTATAAAACGAATGAAGTTTGATCAGGGCACGATAAAATGAAGACGTTAATATAGAATAAGACTAGTTTCATTTTTATCCGGGATTAACAAAGGGTTAAATACAATGGAAAATATACAAATTTGACAAATTTTTATCAAAATAATACAATTGATTTAAAAAAAAGAATAACATCAATATATCACGCAAATTAATATACCATGGATGTTACTAATCGAAACTTATCAAACATATAATACAGTTCACTTATAAAATTGTATTTGTCTAGTAATTCCATTATTATTTAAATTGAATAAATTAACTGAAAACCGTTTGGCCTATAAACGCATTGATTTAATTTCGCAACTAAGCAACACGGAGACATTAATTTTACGTCTTTAATAATATATAATTAACCCCTACCTATCAAACTGGAAACAGAAGCAGGGAACAACAATACGAAATTGAAAAAAATAACAGAATAAAAACGTTAATTTATATATATATATATATATATATATATATATATATATATATATATATATATATATATATATATATATTGTGGTGCACCTATAAAAAAGTTGGAATGTTATAAACATACTACTATTATTATTTTTAACATATTATTAACATGGCCGTAAATTAATCGTAATCGTTGTACTCATTACATTTATACATTGTGTTGTTTGCCGCTGATAACCCTCCAATTATATATCTTTCTCGCGAGTTCTGTAAAAGAACATTAATTCTTATAATACTAAATTGATTACTCCATTTTAACTTTAACAATAAAGCAATTATTAAAAACATAAAATACTTAATTACAACAATTATTCCGCTTGTTCGCGCCGGAGAGAGACAATGTAAGACCATTTATAAAAATGCCTAAAATGTATGTATGTATGACCTGTAATATATTTGAGGAACACATACCTTCAAGTCTGTCTTGGACTTTGTTAATAGCACGTACTTAATGTCGCCCATATTACTGGAATTAACTCGAAGTGTAATTCACCGACCATATTGTACTGCTGGTTCGAACACTCGCACTTATGTCTTCTCTGCTCTCTGTACATATTTAGTCTTTCTCTACATTTCTATTCACTCTCATAGTCTACATATCTAGTCGTTCTTTCTTAAATTCCGTGCTCCTTAATGTGGAGCTGTTAATCTGTTTTTCCAATTGTCCTCGTTCTTCTCTTTTCATCCCCTCTTAGATCGTGGCTCTCTTGCCTCAGGACTGACACTTCTCTATTGCTCCCATTTGCCGCATTCATGACGATGCAACAAGCATATTCTCAATTGGTCAATCTTTTTATCCAATGTCATTACTTCATATTTTCTAAAGAGTCCTTCGACCCCCTTCTGTCTTGGCACCCCCATATTTATGGTTTTCTGACCTTTGAGTCAGCGTGCTGTAAAATTTGGCGTCATTGAGGCTGAAGGTATTGTCTGACGTTTCATACACAATGCATAATGTACATAAAGCTGTCTCACATTGACTAGTGTGATGTCTATTTTTGTCACACGCACATACACACACACACACACACACATATATATATATATATATATATATATATATATATATATATATATATATATATATATATATATATATATATATATATATATATAATAGTTTTGAAGTCCAATGATAGAATAGAGGGAAGTTGCAACGCAAAAATCCTAACTTTATATAGAGCCTCCAAAATAGAAAGAAGTTTTAAATAGCGAATCTTCAATTAAATGGGAAAAATGCAAATTTCGAGTTATAAAGCTAAATATTATGTGCATATATATATATATATATATATATATATATATATATATATATATATATATATATATATATAAGAAAGTCAAAAGTTTAAGATGGGAAAGTGCCCACAGGTAAGATACTAGTAGGCCAAGGGGGATGATGACCCCTTGTTCCCGATTATAGCCAGCTATTACTCCTAGGAAACAGTCCCGGAGCCGATACCTACCTGTGGCCTAATTTACTTTTGACTTTCTTATATATACCCGGCATTCGTGAGCAGCTTTGCGCCTTTATGCTGAGTCACTTGTTCTTATTTGTATATTGTACAATTTCGTACTTTTGAATATTCACTTATATATATATATATATATATATATATATATACAGGGTGTTTATAATTAAAGTTACGATTTTAAAACCCTGTAAAGTAAGAACTACTGGTCAGAATGACCTGAAATTTGACCTGAGTATACGTGAAGCAATGGAATTTTGTTTGGCAAAAAAAAAATTACTTCAAATATGTACCAAAAATGACAATGTATGGATCCAATATTGAATTTGCTTGACGAAGAACGAAAAAATTAGCCACTAGGTCACGCATGGAAGCACACCTCAAATCTGGAGGTATGCTAATTAAGACTAGGCAATCGCACCGCACGTTACAATTGTGATAAAAACGAGAAGCACATGCAATTCTCATTGAGTGCCTTGTCACGACTCTGTCACTGAAGGATCGTGCTTTGCTCGTCAACTTTTCTACCAGAACAGTGACTTTGCGTTAACTGCTCTCAGGAGGTTCGACGAACTTACCTAACTTAAAAGCACGCACCACATCGACAGCATCACCTATGATGCACTCCGATCTGTTGTCATGCTGTTTTGTGCTTCCAACTCGCAGCCGAGTACGGTGGACAGCATATTGAACATTTCTTGCGTATTGGGTGTTTGTTTCATGTTTTCATGATGTTTTAATCAATTATTAAATTAAGTGATGTTGATTAAATTGTCGTTTTCTTTAGTTGACTATTGGTTTCTTTCGGCTAACAACACCCCGTATTTTGAAAATACAGCGCCATCTATTGGTACATTTTTGAAGTATTTTTTTCCTTCGCCAAACAAAATTCCATTGCTTCAAGCATACTTATGTCAAATTTGAGGTCATTCTGACCAGTGGTTCTTACTTTACAGCGTTTTAAAATCGCAACTTTAATTATAATCACCCTGTATATAAAGGGTGAGTCAGAACTCTTGGGCAAAATTTCAGGGGTGATAAATCACATCTAAACAATCATTTTTTGTAATACAAAGCAGGGTCGTAACGCAAGAGGTGAACCGCTAGACGTCGCTGACTTGAAGACAGTGGCGATTGCGTCAGAACAAGCCAGTGTTTAAGCTTAGTTTAAAATTTCTTTAGCAAAAAAGCTAAAACCTCTTGCTTCATTTTCTCCATTCTGGATAGTCTATTAGTCTATTAGCATTTTGGGGAAAATGCGATCGTAGTGGAAACATTGGAACTAGCGAACGGACCTCAACTTGCAGCGCCACTGTTATTCTCTTGTAAAGTAATCCAAAATAATTATTTTGTTTGCAGACGATTTTTATGTACTTGTGGCAACAGCTTTTAATCGTTTATTCTATTTGATAGAATTTTGGTTGAAAAACGGAAGAAATATTAAAAACTCGGAAGAAAGTGGCGGCATAAAGTGCTGGTGGGTTGGCATAAAGTGCTGGTGGGTTGGCATAAAGTGGTGGTTTTTCGCTCTCATCGTCATTTCTACCGTGGATTATAGAAAGAATGACTAGTTTAACAAATCGGGAAAAGGCGGATATGCATTTTATGTATAGGTCTGTGGACGGGATTTCTCTTAAAGCTCATAGACTATAACTGGGGCGTTTCCCGACAAGACGCGTACTAGACCGAAAAATTTTTCAGCGATTGCATCAATGTCTGTGTGAAACGGGCTCCTTTGTCAGCGGTATGCATGATGCGGGACGTTCCAGGAGTGAGAGGACTCCAGAAGTTGAAGCGAACATTCTGCAGAGGGTTGAAGATCGTCCAGAAAGCAACACTCGGGCACTTTCCCATCCTTTAAATGTATCCCAAAGAACGGTTTTCTGAATATTCCGGAACGGAGTATTAAACACATACCATGCACAGAAAGTGCAAGCCTTGATACCTGCAGATTATCAGCCACGTGGTGATTTTGCACGCTGGTTTCTGCAACAGGTGGCTGCGCAGCCTGATTTTAATGCACATGTTGTATTCACGGACGAAAACATCTTTACTCGTGAGGACATTTTTAATATGCACAATTTTCATATGTGGGCATCTAGAAAGCCGCACGTCACACGTCCACATTCTTTCCAGCAGCGTTTCTCTGTAAATGTTAAGGATAGAATCGTCCATGATCATTTGATTGGTTCATATCTTCTACCATGCCGACTGGACGGCAAAATATATCTCCTATTTTAACATAAGGTTTTACCACAGTTACTGCAACATGTTCTTGCCAACATTAAAGCATGTATCTGGTTCCAACATGACGTTCAGATGTGATTTATCACACCTTAAGGTTTGGCCCAAGAGTTCTGACTCACCCTGTATATATATATATATATATATATATAATTGAATAAATTTTATTTTATTTGTATTATATATACCTGAAATATATCAATAATAGAAAATGTTCTGTATAACAGGAATCTATCACAGGTCAAATATCTTATATATATATATATATATATATATATATATATATATATATATATATATATATATAATCTTTAGCTTTATGACTCGAAATTTGCATTTTTTTCCCGTTTGATAGAATATTCGCCATTTAATACTTTTTTTTATTTTGTACTCTTTATATAAAGTTCGGATTTTTGAGTTGCAACTTCTCTCTATTTTATCATTGGACTTTCAAACTATTATATATATATATATATATTAATAGAGAGAGAGAGAGAGAGTATTACGATGTTCTTCATACTTCCTGTAGGATAAGAAGTTGATATGGTTTTAATAAACTGAATTGTAACTACTGTAATCAGCAGAAATGTATGTATACGTATTTATTTGTATGTTCTTAACTTCAGGATTTGGAAGATGTCACGCCGTAAAACTATCTGAACACTGATACTTATGCACACTACCATTTTTAAGTGGTGCCAATATATTTTCATTACGCTGCCAAAAATTACAGAAACTGTTTACAAGACAGTGTGAGGATAAATGTCTGTAATGTAAATGCACATATGATACAATAAAGCAAACATGGAAATTATATAGATCATGCGCTATTATTAAGTGTTACTGACGCAATCTCTCAATGCAGCACATACGTTCAAAAATATCTGTTACATCAAAACTCAAGTAAAATGCATAACGCTTCATGTTGTAAAAACACTTCAGTCATTCCACACATTTTCTTGTTTTTGTGCGTTTATATGTGTGTGAATGCATTTACATAGGTATGTGTGTGTTTATATACGTGTGCATGCGCATATGTACATGCAGCTGCAAAATCATTTCACAGAATTATATTCTAAAACTACAATTCTTATAGTTATGAAAATTCGGTTAAAGTCAAACTCAATAATGTAGAATATGTTAGTTCCATTAATAATCACCATTCATTACTCAAGATGTTAACCATAAACTTTGTTTCTAAACATATTTAATACACTTCACTCTATAACCTTGGAATGAGTACTGCCGTGAAAATTCCGAACGCTAAAGTAACCCACTCCGACACCGCAACGTGATAAATCGATGAATCTCTGTCACTAATCTTGCAGTAGAATAGACAACCGGTCCCATTGTCAATCTATTCCTCAGTCTCCTCGACAGATGTAATTATCTTTTGACGAATGGGATCATGGGTTATTTACTTAAACCGGGCAAATTGCTTTATATTCTTGAGTTGCGAGACAGGGTTGTATAGCGAAATAGTTTTTGATGTGAACTCGTGGTATTAGACGAATAATTTATCAGTTCTGTACATCAAACTTTTCGCAAAATTTTTGGCTCTGTTTTTATCGGCAAATGTGTATCGGGATTTACAACATTTTATTTAAACTTTAGTCATATTT
Organism: Amaurobius ferox; assembly: GCA_951213105.1. Classification (NCBI taxonomy): domain Eukaryota; kingdom Metazoa; phylum Arthropoda; class Arachnida; order Araneae; family Amaurobiidae; genus Amaurobius; species Amaurobius ferox. Next base: position 45,292,666 of record OX578137.1, read on the forward strand.
GAAAGAAAATGTTAATATGAATGTCGTAAATGTGCAATTGGTTAAGTTACCGGCTAGGGAAGTGGCTATTTCGGTTTTTATAGGCAATCCCTCCAGGCTGGATTGATCAATTATGTTCGCTAGTATATTTTGGGAAGGATTTCATTATACCTGGAAGATGTATAAGTAATCATTTTTACTTTCTTTATATACATAATGTATAAGGAAAGTATTGTGACGGGGTTGAAAATTCGAATTCGAGTTTTCGATGGGAGAGCATGTTTCAAGCATTACTGATAACTAATTAAACATTTTTGAAATAATGTCTGTGTGTGTGTGTGTGTGAAAGCATGTGTGTGTGTGTAAAAGCATGTGTGTGTGTGTGTCAGTGAGTCTGTAGAGACGATAACTGACGAACGAATGGACCGATTCGAACGAAATTTGGTACAAAACTGGCAATCCGTAAACACTGGAAGTCTATTGTTTCTATCGAATATTCAGAACCCCTCTAAATTTTTGAGTGAAATTTTGAAAAAAATCTTCAAAAAATCAAAACCGCTAATAAAGTTACGCAAATAGACATTTCTTATGTAGTTTTTCATTAGAAAACGATTAACATGAATTTTAGAACGCTAATATGAACCGTTCTCGAGATATTGTCCATTTTTCCAAAAATTATCAAAAAGTCATATAAAATAAAAAAAAATATTTCCTATTGAGAAACATGCTGACTTTTCATATGTAATACCATGCGATAAATTGGGTGAAATCATTCTCGTGGATTTAGCCCGTTCCATTCATGAAAAATAATACTTTGAGTAATACTTTTGTATTTGAACGCCAATAGTCATTTATCTGCTGTAATAATAACTTATTTCTTCGTCCATAGCGCATGGCGAAATTTTGGTGACGAATTTGGCGGAATGTCGCCAACTTGGCTACTTTTTAAAATTTTGCTGAATTCACGAAAAACTCGCCAAATGGATAAAAAAAACGCTAAATCAATGACGTCTCATTGATGATGACGACATGGAAAATGACGACTCATTGACAAAAATTCAATATCTTAGAAATAATATAAATAGCTAGTATAAAAATAATATATTTTTTTATTGCAAAAGCAGTAAATTCATTGCATTATATAAGGAAAGTCATGTGCTGCCCTCATCATTTTTTTTACTTTACTGTAAAAGGTAATATTGCACAGAAAATGTTAAAATATGTTTCACACAAAGTGTCTTCTTCATCTAGCTCTATAGAATCGGGTCCAATGAAGTTTTATTTCGATATTTTTGACATCAAAAGATATTTCACGTGTAAGGTTAACCACGTAATCATGAACACAACCTCCAAATTAAATCAGGGATTATAAAAATTCGCTTGAACTGCTCTTTAAATAAACCTGAAAAATAAATATTCACTGGAAACAGCATACAAGTCTGAAAAATGCATAAATATATTTCAAAGACAAAATGTAGAATTATTCTTTTGAATAAATAAGATTGAGAAGGATCAGTACCAACAACGCAGGACAGATGCGCCCTTGTTGTTGTTGTTGTTGTTAATAATGATGCCTTGTATCATTTAACCTAAAGAAAGACCTATGTTTTGCCTTTATAACAGGTTGATATCTATTCCACCCTTGTATGTTGTGCTTAATAAAATTTTTATTTGGAAAATATTTCAACCAAATTTTTAATTGGATCGAATGTTTAATCAATTGGTATAATATTTCCCTCTGTTGAATAAATAATAAATTGCTGTTTTAATGACATTTGTGATTGTAACAATCATGCATGAGATTCCCCTGTAAAATATTAATAATCACGCACATCAATATCAAGATTAAAAAAAGATGAAAAGGCAAGCTACTTGTATTTGTGCAGACATTTTGAATTTTCGTCCACTATTACGAATAATATATGCACATCTATCTATGCATACAAATATACACGAATGTATAGATGTAAACTAAAATTGTATTAATAATATTTCGCAAATCAAGAGAAACACACAATTGGAGTTTAGTATCAGAAACTTTTCCACATGGCAACGAATAGCACTAATGGTGCATAGTACTTGTTGCGTAAGCAGTGGCATTGTCTTATGATTAGGATGCATTACTATTATTTATGAGAACATAACTTCAATAAATTTTAATAAAATTTTATCAAAAGATCAAACACTTTACGAAAGTGATTTCTGTTTTCCATATTGATATATTAAAAATCTTCCTACTTTGCCTTTTATGGTTTGATAAAATAATCCTTTAACAAGTATTTGCTGTTCTACTTTAACCAAAGTTGATAAAAATATTACACATAAAATGAAATGACCTATAAAGTGATTTTACATGTTTATTTAAGGAAAACAACATCTGTCAATGCATTTTTAAATATTTTAAGAAAGCATTTCTTCAGAATTTTTTTTATCACAAGTATTTGCCCTTGTCTAACACTTCAGGATATTAGTAAGTGAAATAGTTTTCTAAATGATTTATTCATCCATGATCATTATGCTAAATTTTAATAACACATTTTAAATTTATCTTTACATTATTCTAGATCAGACACAAGATTCTTATTTAAGTTCCCCTATAAAATTTCTCATATCTGAATTAATAGCCAGTTCAAAAAAAGTGTTTTATAAACGCTTTGATAAATTTTTCTTGACAGTGGGACATTTGTTAGCTCGAAATGTAATGTAAAGAAAAAATTCAAACGCTTTACATGTTCATTATCGACATAAATTGACAGAATAAGCTTGATGATGGTTTCTTAAAAATGCTTAATTATTATAAATCAAAAATTGATTAATAATAGCTGAATTAATTATATCAGCTTATTTAAAAATGTTTTATCAATTGCATGCCATGATCAATTTATTTAACCTTGTCCAGAAGTTTAAAAATTTTTCATCCAAAAGAATAAAACACCTTATCGAATGTCAACGACGACTAAGCTATAATAGTAATTTAATGATTAGCGTCATCGGTCTTATCTCTAAGATTGTAATATACTGAAATATATTAAGAAAAGTATAAAAAGAGTCAGAAACTGACTATTTGGAAAATACATAATAAAATTTTATATTTTTAATATTCTTAGTATTTATCTATATTTTTATCTCTTAAAAATGCTTAACTATTATTAATCAAATAATAAATCGATTCATAAGAGCTGAATTAATTATATCAGCTTCTTTAACCATGTTCTATGAATAATATGCCATGAACAACAATTTATTTAACCATGTGTTAAAGTTTAATAATTTTTCATCCAAAGAAATAAAATATCATTGCAAATGTCAAAGATAATTAAGCTGTAATAGTAACGTAATTAATTGGAGTTATCAGTCTTATCTCTAACCTTGTAATATACTGAAATATATTAAGAAATGTAAGGCACTGTGTGTATGTCTGTCTGTGTGTCTCTGTGTGTGTGTGTGTTTGCGTGTGTGTGTGTGTGTGTGTCAGTGAGCCTGTGGAGACGATATCTCACAAACGAATGAAGCGATTCCAATGAAATTTGGCACACAAATTATAATCCATGGATACTGGAAGCCTGTTGTTTTTTAAACGCAATCCAATGTTCAGAACACCCTTAAAATTGTAAATAAGATTTAGAAATATCATCAAAAAATCAAAATATTCTACAAAGTCACGTAAATAATTATTTTGTATGTATTTTGTCATTAGAAAACGATTAGCACCAACTTTAGAACGCTAGCATGAGTCATTTTTGAGATATAATTGCGGTTAAGATGAATAGTCGCTGTTTTGAGATACAGGGTCGTTTTTCGAATGAAATTATCAAAAATCACATGAAATGAAATAAACGTATTAAATATTGTGAAATATATTCACCGTTTATATATAATATTATGCGATAAATTTGTTATTATAATTCTTGTGGATCTAGCTCATTCCATTCACGAGACAGTAACTTTGGGTAATAGTTTTGTATTTGGACCCCATTGGTCTTTTTATCAACTATAAGAATAACCTATTTTTCCGTCTATATCACTTTGCGACATTTGGGATATAAATTTGGCGGAATATCGCCAACTAGGTGACTTTTGCTAAAAATGTCACCAACTGTTTACTAAATTGATAAAAATGTCACCAACTTGATAAAAATGATAGGAGGCAATGTTTTGCAAATTTTTAATTCCGTCAGAGGATGAGCATACCTTCTGCTATATAAGAAATGCGCTTCTCTCCATTTGTTTGTAACACTTGACGATGCATCTGGTGAACTTGGCGAATAAGCTACCAAAATATCGCCAACTCTGTGATATTTTGCCCCAGACTGACGAAATTATCGTCAAAGCTAAAAAATGATGCCAAATTAATGAAAATGGCGCCTAATTGTTGAATACATTTAAACATATTTTAATATAAGGGTTATATTGCTTATTGAGGATGCTATCAATATTAATAATTGTTAAATTAGAGTAGCGTGAAATATAAATGAATTGGGTACGACATAATTTCACATGTTGCCATCCGGAAAAATTGCCAAATGCACAATTCAACGTTACAAATACTGCGGCTTGGATCTTTTCATCACGTTTTAACCATGAAAAAAATAAATGCATTGTATTATATAAGGAAAATCATGTACTGCCCACATCAAAGTTTTGTTGATTTTCTCCTATAATAGAGAATAAACTATAGACGTAATGCTTTCAGGAAAATTTTCTATTTCGAGATTTTGATGGCAATACATGTTTTATATCCTCCTGAACATATTTTAAAATATTTTTGAGGGATGACCGTTTGCTTGTCTGTGGTCTATTTCCTGGATGCACGATAGCTGCCATAAATATCAATGGGTTTTACGAAGCATTATATATATTTTTATTATAGAAAAATCTAGAACTAGATATTATTATTGAAATTTGGACAAACACATCGAAATTGGTTTCAAATGTTATTTTTTTAACATGGCAATTTAAGATAAAATTTGACAGAATTATGCATAGAAGGGGTTGTAGTTTAATGATTACAAAACTTTCAATCATTGTATTGAAAATTATTCGCGATGTAATTTTTGAGTTGGGGACGTCATTATCCACTCCTTGGGAGATAGGGGTTGTCAAGTTCTCTGTATATATTGTAAAACTTGGTATCAATCAAAATACTTTTTGTAATCCTATAAAATGACGGGTGACATGATATAATTATGATCACTTGAACCAACAATACAGTGTTTTCAAAAAAATTCTTGCAAAATTTACAAAAAAAAAAAAAAAAATCAAGGTACATAAAAATAATATGAAAAAGTCGAGTTGATCCATACTGCATTTAATAACTTTTGTTACCTGAAGAGCATGATCGGAAAAACTTGCTAAGCGCGGTATGTTCTAACTGCAATTTAATCCATCTCCCTCTGTGTGTGAGTGAATATTGATAACATTTGTTTTAAACACCATGAAGTTTTAGGAAGACCCCACAAAATTTTGAATACATTTTTGAAAGAAAGCAAGGATAATTATACCATATAAAATAAACAAGTATTTTATGCCGACTTTATCATAAGCAAACGAATAAAACCAATTGTTGAATGCTAGCTCGAACCCTTATAAAGTTATCGAGTATATTCCAAATGGACAGTATTGCGTGTCTTGAAAGGCGTCACTTTCGAGGTACAGTATTTTACAACAAATATATTAACATTATTATTGTTTATATAACATATTGCATTACCGAAAAACGCGTTTTGTAATAGTTTTGCATTTTAATACCAAACTATTTGACACATTTCAATTAATTTATAGTTATAAAGTGTATCACATTTAAATGTATCTCATCGTTTTCGCAAATCAAGTCGTCTAAAGCAACAATTTTTAATTTTCGTATTGCTAATTCAATGCCCAATTTCAATTAGTTTTATTTATATTTATTAAATATAACACATCGTTTTCGCCAAGCAAGTAGTCTAAAGCATCAATTTTCAATTTTCTTATTGCTAATTCAATGTCGATAAGTTTCTGATATGGTTTTACTATTTTTAGTAACTCTATAACTTTTATCTCAACCGAACACTTTACGTACGATGATTAAAGGTTTTTACCACAGCAACACATTCGCTTTCTTTTCAGTCGGAAAACGAAATATGTTTTACTGAAATATAAAGAGTAATTCATAATATGACAATTTTAAAATTTAAAATTTAGCAATTTATAACAAAAGTCTAGTTTTGCTTCTGAATTATAGGAATGTATTCGAACACAAATCATCGGTTTCATGCAATAAAATTCCATTTTCACTTTCTCATAATATACAAAATATAGTATAGAGGAAGTATTGATGTCACAAAATGCTTTAATTTCGAGATTTTGATGCCGATATATGTTTTAGGATATCCTGAATATGTTTTGTCTACTTTTAGTGTGATTTCTGTCTGATTATGTGTCTGTGGTCGATTTATCGTGTAAACGATAGTTGCCACACACATTAATGGATTTTCAGGGAACTTTTAATCCGGTTTTGTTGAAGAAAAATCATGAACTAGATAAAATTTTTTGAAATTCGAGTGAAACCTCGAAATTAATTTGAAATTTCATATTTCCTTAACATGACAGCAAAGGAGAGATTTAGACGTTAACTTTCATAAAATAACATAAAAAAATTGACAAGGACGTTCCTCAAGGGTGATTAGTAAATAACAATGAGGAGCTGTATTTTCATCACTCATTTCTAAAGGGATGAAATGGACGTGCATGATCACTGAACACCACAATCGCGCGAGTTTGAAATCGAAATTATAACAGAGAAACTCCTCCGAGGTCACTGGTAATATTATACAGAAAAAAAATGTTTTCTTGAAAATTTTTGCTCCCGCATTTTTTCCGAAAACTTATTTAAACCAATCCTGAACATATTACGAAAAGCTAGAACCAAGAAGAATACTTAGTGATATCTATGCTACGCATTTGAAAATTATGGTTTTCACAGCTTTATTTTCTATTGAAAAATAGGATAATTTCTAGAACAATGAAAGTTGTATACTAAATGGAGAGAAATAATAGTATATAATGATAACTATGGTATATAATAGTATATAGTAATAACTATGGTATATAATAGTATATAATAATAACTATGATATACATATATAAGAAGTATTAACACAACACATATTAACATATCAGTTAAATGCATCCAATTCATCGATTAATAAGCTATCTGGCAAATTTTAAGAAAATATCTTAAATGTCCCTTAAATGTTACCTCAATTGTTAATAGGATAACATAAAACAGTTATCTAAGCATTTCTTCTCTCCAGTGTATAAAGTTTACAAATAAAATAATATAAAAACATTTTAATATCCGCCAAGTATCATGTGGGCTATATGTGAATTGTAAATATGTATTGCAAGTAATTGTTATTTACGAAATGTGTATTTTTTTCAATTTCCAGTGAGAAACTTTAAATGATCATGACAATTTTGGATGATGCAATTGGAATTAAAAGTGATACTAAAGAGTTTCTTAACGAAAATAATCCTTGCAAAAATAATGAAGTCAGTGAAGACAGTTGTCATTCTATTTATTCTTCAATTCAATCAAAAACTGTCGAGAAGGATTAACTCAAAATTTATATAGTTGGTAAAAATGATATTGAAGAGACCTCTGAAATTCAACATAACGAAATTGAAGATAACAATATTGTTTCAGATGATGATGTCAACGATGACGCCATGAAAGATGAGGAAGATTGTCTTCTGTCTGTCAATGTCTCCCGAAATGAAAATCCAAATTTCTTTGTAGTAAAGTAAGATTCCCAAGTGGATGGGAAAAATATTGACAGTACCGATATACAAAAGACATTTAATAAAGATTTCTCTGGAATTAAAATTGTTCAACATCTTGAAATCTACACAAGTAGTGAAGAAAAAACAGATCTGAAGAAGGTGCAAAATGTTTCTCAATCCTCTGAGGTTTCATTGGTGAAATCAAACACCATCCTTATTGCTGAAAAATATGATGATAAAATTTTTGAGAAGCAATTGTTAACGGATGTTGATGCCGATGAGTCACTTGGTGTGGAATTACCTGCTACAGACACAAGTGACAGAGTGGAAGAACATCCAGAAAATGGTATATATATTTTTTAATTTTGTTATTTCATTAATTATAAGTATTTATAAATTTGATGTAGAACTTCTATTGTCTCGGAATATATTGTTTGAACTCAAATAATACCAAATACAGTTTAAATAAATCTATTTAGAATCATACTAGCTCCCATAAATTATTAAACAAAAGCTCTAGATTCTATATAGCCTTTTGTATATGTCCCATGCGACAAAAAAATGAACTGAATCAAGATAGTGTATTTCTGTTGTTTTAGAAATGATATTTTATGGACATTGTTTCAGAAAATTAATTAATTTACTGATAAAGATTCACATACAGCGTTATATCACGTTAACACGTTAAATACTTTTGTTTTGGTCTGAAATTATACAATGTTCATTCAACTTCAGTATTGCGTTACATATATACGTATTATACTCTAAAAACTCTGAAATATCTGCTGGCGGAGCCCATACAATTTGATATGTTGTTTGTCATTTTGCATTAGGCATCAGAAGATAAGGTAACCTGACTATACAGCAGTAGTGTTCAGAAACATATAAACTCTCTCTAGAATGCTACCTTTACTGGCAAATATTGTTAGAGGAATTAATATTGGATATCCAAAAGCTTATATAGTACCATTCATTGGTGTCTAGAATATAAAAAATGAAATATTTTAATGTTTAGAAAGTAGTATGGAAATAATAGTATTTAATATTTTTAATTCCCTGTAGATAACTTAAAATGCACAGTTTGTAATTAAAATCAATTGAATAAAATACAAATTTTAAAAATTGAATTATGCATTATATAGCAGTGTACATTATTATCCGGATAGATACATAAAATTTAAGGACGTAGTTCAATCTCACGTACACATTTTACCACTTAAACATATTTAGTAAGGAGTGGCTTTTGATTTTCCACTTTAATGTTGCAGTTCTTTATCAATTGGGGACTTTTCGGAAGTAACTCTTTTTTTAGTTTGTATAATAAAAGTCATCAATTGTATTGACTTGCTTCATGTGCAAAGTAAAAAGGTGTTTTTCCCTTGGAAAAATAACATATTATCCGGAGTTAAACATTTTCGATCAGAAGCATAAATATTAGAGTTTTAGTGCAAGTTTCTTTGTAAATCTGTCGGGGCAATTTAAAAATAAGGATATAAGGATTTTAAAATAGTGACCCTATAATTTGGGTTTGCTGTACTGTAAAAACCTCGTAGTTGAGAAATAAAATTAAACAGTCATGAAATCTATTCCTCTCCTGTCAAGAAACATATCTCTAAAAGAAAAATATTAAGTAGAATAGAGTAATAGAGTGACGCTATTTATACCGTTTCATGAAAAAAGAACAATCGTGTAGTTGAGCAATAAGATCATGGTGTCAATAAATGTTTTCTTACCCTGTCCAAGAGATCTATATCTGAAGAAATATATGGAAATACCGATTTATAGATTGTTTCGGCTATTGGATATCTCTAAAGCACCACTGTGTTAACATTTGATTTAGTTATTTGATTAAACATATTAAAGGCTCCTTTTCATTTTCAGACATTACTGGATTAAAACGAAATACGTTATGTATGAGAATAAGACGTTGGTTCCGGATACGGTGGAAAGGAGTCGGGAAATGCGTCATTTACGATTTTAAATGATCGAAAGACGAAGATTAATAGTGGACAATTTATTTGCTTTGTATCTGTCAATGGCTCTGCAATGAGTATGATTTCCACATAACATTTTAACTCAAGCCTTTGAATATCTTGCCAAGATAGACACCCATGAAACGAGTGGAGAAATTCTAACCTACGTGGATGATGTCTTTAAGATCCTAGCCTTGGAAACCTGAAGAGTGTGCGTATCGCAATTCGTAATCACAGTGGAATGGGCGTAATGGGGAAAGCACTATAAAAAAAACGTGCCATAGCCTTACCTCTTGGATGGTGTGGAAAAGACTAAAGTAAAGATGGTTTTAAAATTTTGATGACAATAACTGTACTTGATTGTAAAACAAATGACTGCTAAAAATTAGTTGCTACCAGAGGACACCGTAGCCAGTTCCCCATTTAACTCTGAAAATTCGGCAAGATGACTTCTGTTATCAACATTTTCTCCTTGTTGTATATCAACTGCGTGGGATGGTCTGCATTAACGTTCCGCTCCACAGCCATTTTATGACGTTTAAATCGAAATTAAATAAAATTTGTTGTGAATTTCAACCAATAAATATTAACAAACCTGAAGTCTTCAGACTTGATGGTTTGTTTTATCGAAATTATGAAATAGCACAAAACTGAACGCGCTAAAAATTAATAGGCATATCGTGGCTACCCATTAAAATCAGCAAATTGAACTTCATGCCAGTCTCTTAATTATTAAAAGAATCGTGCTCCTTGTGGAAAATGTAGAATGTCTCGAGAATGCCCCAGAATAACTACTAAACAGTAGTTTCCATTATCTTTCTTTGATAAAAGTTGTACATTTCTTACCTCATGATAACAATTTCAATCTAAAGTATAACAGCTCAAAAGCGATATTTGGAAATAAACAAGCAATGTCCTAACAGCCAGGGAAGCCCACACAAATAGGTTTTGATGCCAACATATTTATCAACGTATATCTACAACTTCTCGTTTTACATAATCAACTTCACATAGTGTGACATATCCCAATACAAACACCAAAAACACATAGAACGTATAAGTGACAATACTCATCAAAACTAGGAACTCCGCACATTATCTTTCAACGGGATACATGGGACTCTAATCGTTCATAGAATCTTCATAGTTCCTCAATCTACCATCGTGAACCACCCATATCTAGGTAGATTCCGATACTTATTTAGATCGACCACTTTCCACCTACGTAACAATTCTTGAGAAAAATCACAATAATAGCTGATCTGTTTGTTCTAAACATTGATTCTATCATAATATAGAATCCGAAACTTATCTGAGCTGCCTCGTTATTGGTCAGCCCAACCCGGAATCCTAATAGGCTGTTAATAAACAGAAAGAAAATCACAGTGATAAAGCAAAATGAGGGAAATTATACCAAATTGGTGATTGTTTTCAGTTTCAGGTCATAAACAAGGAGTATCTCAAAAACGAAGCAAGTTAATTATATGAATGTCGATATTTCCTTTTAAACAAGCATTCACAAATAAAATATGTATATACATAAAATTTTTATACTTTATTATTATTTTTTTTTTTGAAAAATTGATGGACTTTCACTGGGCCGTTCATTCGAAAACAATAAAGGAAAACAATTCTGCCGTTCGAATTATTCGTGATCCTGTTCATAGAGTGGACAATATGGGATTATTTTACTTGCAAAATTGTTTTTGTGAATACTTGTTCTAGCATTTATCTCCCAAGGGAAAAAACACCAAATAAAAATATGAAAGATCAATCACGCATAAAGCATTGATTATGAAACAATTTCGAACTGCAATGCAATTTTATTTAAACATCTCTAAAACGCGATACATTCAACGGTAATATTTTTAAAATTATCACAATACTACAAATTGTATTATATTTGAAAACTTTATCGAAAACAAATGAACTTCATTCAAATAATGTCATTGAAATATAAATCGCCTGCCTTTCTATATAAAAGCAGTGAATATTTCATTCATAAACTTTTTTCCATTCATTTCATTAAGCGGCGATATTTTTAAAATTATCACAATGCTACAATGATTTATTTTACTTAAAACTTAACACCGTGGAGGTAAAAGTATTTTCTAACTCCATGCTTAAAACTTCACCGAAAACGGTAATATTATAGAATCGCCTGCTTCTCTATGTAAAATCAATGAATGTTTCATTAATATCAACTACATTACAGACTCCAAAGCTAAATAATTTTGCGTTAAATAAATTCACCAATCCTTATATAACTCACTTTATAGCTTGATGTGTTTGCATTCTCCATACGTGAAAATTAGGCTTCGTTGTTGAAATACACAAGGTTTGATGATCATTTAAACTAAAAAATATTGTATTTATCTTGGCGCAGTATTTTAGAAGCACAGAAAAAATGAAGCTGCTTTAGGACGGATGCAAAACTAAATATAAATCAAAAAGTACTTTAAAAATCACGATTTTGACACAATATAGATGCAATATTTTACTTTGAAGTGAATCACGTGATCTCTTCATATAATATGGGTGCAACTATTATTTGAATTTTTATTTAAAAAACTACAGAGTATATTTTTCGGAATTTTCTTTATATGTTTTAGGGGATAATTTGAATATTTTCTAAAAATTTTGAAGCAATTTGTGAAAATTGATTGCTTCAAATTGCTTCGCTTAAAAATGTTCGAAAAATGAGATCCCATAGGGTTCAATGTATTTTATTTTTTTAACCCGGGTTCAATCCAAAACTAATTGAGTGACATTATTCATTTACATTCTCATATGTCCCACAGACTCTCTCAACAACGTGCAAAAATTTCTTTTTGATAAAATCATTTTTACGGCAGTTATGGTACGAACGGACAGACAAACAGACAGACGGAATGAACAAAGTAATAAACACTTTTCAACTGTGTTGTAAAGTGTTAAAAATGACGACTGATTGATGAAAGTTCAATATCTTGAAAAGAATATAAAAATATTCTAAAAAAATCACATATTTTTCCGTCATTAAAGTTTCGCGAAATTCTTGCGGCGAGTTTTTACGGTGCATCGAAAACCCTGGCGACTTTAGAAATGTGACAAAATTTGCAAAAATGACGTCAAATTGATAAAAATGATGCCAAATCAACGAAGATGACGATTAAGCGATTAAAATTCTATATCTTGGAAAGAACATAAAAATAAACTGCAAAATAACCTACTCCGTACGTTCAAAGTGCTTGAAGAATAATTTAGTGGGATCTTTATAAAATGCTACCAAATTGATAAATATGACGCTGAATGGGAGGTAATGTTTTGCAAATTTTTAATTCCATCACATGACGGGCATACCTTCATGTATGTAAAATATGCCCTTCTTTTCATTTGTTTGTAACACTTGGCGATATATTTGGGCAAATTTGCGAATAATCTAGCGAAATATCACCAACTTGGCGATATTTTGCCCTAGATTGATGAAAACATATTTAACATTGCAAAAACGACGCCTAATTGATGAATGTTATTAAAATATTCTAATATATGGACTATATTGTTTATTGAGGATGCTACCAATATTGCTAATTGCTAATTTAGAGATGAGAAAAATATAAGTTAATTATGTTCAATATAGTTTTACACGTTGTCATCCGGAAAAGCCCCAAATGCACTATTCAACGTTCAAAACACTGTAGCGTGGATCTTATACATATTTTTTTCACTATGAAAGAAATAAATCCATTGTATTATATAAGGAAAGTCATTTTCTGTCCACATTAGATATTTATAAAATGTAACCTGAATACCAGTGCAGTCAAACGTTCATAAGCATAGCGTTTGCAATGCAAGTCATCCAAATCGTCTGAGTTCGTGTATATTGTTTAGTATAGGGAGATTTGGAGTCTGTCCCCTAGTTTACATAAATCTTTAGAGTTTTTCCTGCCGAACAAACGCATTTTTATACTAATTTGGCTCGCTCATAAGAAATTGAGTCAGCCACCTGAAAGTTGTTTCGTCGTGTAGCGCCATATGGATTTCCTATGCAGCTGCATTAAAAAAATAATGATAACTATTTTCGTTCTCGAGAAATTTACCCTACTACGGACTTTCCTAGACTCCCTGTATAGATAGATATTGTAAGTAAGCATCTTGTAAATAAGCATCTTGTAAGTAAGTATAAAGTAAATTATCAGTTAGATGACATACATCAACAGTACGAATTTTTAAAACCGAACATTGTGAAAATATATATTTGATCTACATACTTTGACTGCGTCGAATTAAAATTGGTCTTCATTTTCTCTTGTCGGATATATACTGCCTAACTCTTTCAATAATTGCTTAATGCAAAAATATATAATTTATATCACAGAAACAATATTAATGTTAACTGCATTAAACGTTATTTCATTATAATAAAAAATATATCTATAAGCACCGATGATAAAAAAAACTATGTGAGAAATAAGAATGTATTATTTAATGTCAATATTACAAATTAAAATTATATATAGAACATTTTATTTGCCCTAAAAGGAACCGTACTAAGAACATAATAACTTAACATAAATCTGAATTTCTTTTAACGCATTGCGTGATAAACTTAAGCATAACTTCGTTTTAATACGGGTATTTATCTTTGTCTAAAAGTTCAAAGTTTGTCTGCTGAGCTTAAACATGATACTTATTTAATAATTACAGCCTTCTTTAAAGAGAAAATTATTTTCTTTAGCATACCAAATTTATATATAAAGCGCTATAATTTTCAGCTTACTCTTTCATTTAAGATCGCAAGTAATTTTGTTCAAATATCAATAATCGGATTTTAATGAATAAAGTTTCTACTCAATTTCTAAGCATTTCACTTTATTTTAAATTATAAGAAAATGGTGATTTACTATTTTGATATTATTTCAATAACACAGTGTTCTTATAAATTAGAGCTGAAATAAATAATTTTCTGATTTAAGAATACAAATTACTGCAAAAATATTATTAAACTGTCAAAAATGAAGCAAGCAATCTGCAGCCGTAGATGTAGGTTGCTACATTTAATTTTGTTTGATTAATGGATAACACTTTTTCTTACAAGATGACACTGTAAAGTCAGTTATTGATGGAGTTCATTTATACATTTATTTAAAGTATGAAACTGCATGACGACGTCTCATTAGCTAAGTGGATCATATCACAATATACATGGATGCAGATTTGGGGTAATTTTTGCTCAGGGAAGTTGGAAGTCAGAAGTATATTGCCATAAATAATAAATATACATTTCACCCAGCTATGTGTTACTTAGTTTCTGTGGTTTTTTTGCCTTAGTTATTGCTATTTTATGACATTTAATCTATGTAACAAAAATTAATTTAATTAATCTGCAATTGCTCAACACTGATTGTAATTTAATCAACGTTCTGGCATCTTCTACAGGGATTATTAAAAAATGCAAGTTGATTCTATTATTTTGACTTATAGAAGCCTTCCATATTCCGAAACATTCTAGTAACTCAATTAAGGACTTGTATAGTACTTAAATTTTTGTCCATGGTCTGGTGAGGTCCTCGATATTTATATTTTATTTTTTCTTTATATTGCTCCATTTCTTAGGCTTTGGTTCACTTGAGTGGCATTTTTCTCTAAAAAATGTATCTTCGAAACAACTATATCCTTTAACAACTGTATCCTTTAACAACTGTATATTGCATTTTTATTCTGGTTGTGCTTAAATACGTTGTTCAATTATTCCTCAATCTTTGCGAAATGTGTTTTTAGTTACTGATACATTTTACTCATCCTTATGATAAATTAGCTTAGGACTTGGTATAGAATGACCCTGTGAAACAGAATACGTTTCAATTTGGGTCTTTCTACCCAATGAAGCATTGAAGACGTCGACAAAATGTCATTATCAATTATTCACTGATTTGAATTTTGTTTTTAAATATATTTGTAAAAATAGTCTTAATACATTTCCTGAAAATTAATGACATAATAAACATGATCCAGAATCAATCTATGAAGAATATTGTTTTATTCAAAAATTATGCATTAATGAGATATATGGAGAAATTATTTGGCGCTTAATTCTACAGTCGATTGTTTTGAGCCAACGGCCCTACCGTGCGGAAAACACCGGTTCTCGTTTGATCACCGAAGTCAAGCAGCATCGGGCGAGGTTAGTTTTTGGGTGGGTGACCACCTGGGAACACCGTGCGCTGTAGGCACATTTTCGGGCGCGGAAGCCCTGTGGTTTGCGTGCTGGATTTTCACGCTGTCACAACTGCCGCCGTGTTCATGTGGAGTACGATCACGTTAAACATGTGGGCCAGTAAGTCCTTCCGAGAGGTTGGTGGTAGGGGAAGGAGGTACGGCTATGTGGATGCCTCCCTCACAAGGTTCCGATCTAAATTGGGTAGCACTTCTCGGCCGTCCAAACGATTATCTTACACCTTTCTGGTAGGTCAGACGGTCTGGGTCTCAACAACAACAACAGTCGATTGTTTCATATATTCATCTTCTGTTGTATCAAGTCTACGTGTATCTCAATCATTATGGAAATGCATAAAAACATTAACCTTTTTTCTGAGATTTCGTACCCGTTAATATTTCAACATATTTTAGTGGTTTTTTCATTTGGCAACATCTTTGTGAAGCTAAATAATTTTATCCTAGCTGTGCTAATATAAACTATTTTGAGTATACCGACATTCATAGCGAAGTTTTAATTACCAATTTCCGCATATACTATATTCTGCCATCATTATTCCTCCAACTATTATCTGTTTTAAATGAAATAAAACGCTGATAATTTCACAATTTTAATAACTAGAGTTCTAATCACAAAAATCAATAAAAAATATAAATATATAATTCTTGATTTTAATATTATGCACACTACCTACTGTTTGTGAGAATTGCAACACCAAGAAAGAATCAAGCAATCTAAAGTAAATTTATCTCGCAGATTACTTATGTTGGAGCAGACGACTGATTGCATTTGCAGAGATCTAAAATATTTTATAGTTTTAAAATTCAGAAACATGAAAAATTCATTTCAGCTGCAATAATTCCTTCTATATGGCGTGGTATTGAATTAGAAATGATTTCTGATATAGCCTGTCAGTCTGTATCTAAGCCAGGCTAAAGTTCATTTATGATAAATGGCAAGGATACTTGATGAGTCAGTAGTTAGCACCATATCCAAGACATGTTCAATATTGGACATGTCTGGTGAACGTGATTGCCAGGGTCGAAGCGGTATATACAGTTGCAATGAAAAGGTATTATACTTTGAAACACATGTGGACTATCATTGTTATTCTGGAATATAACAAAAGAATAAATCTGAACGATGGGTATCACCTCTGTTTCTAAAAAATCTCTCGCATTTTGCTGGCTGATGAAGGTTTCTTGAATTCGTATCAGGCAAGATCGTGAATGGCAACCAATTAAAAGCACTTAGAGTTGTGTTAATATGGCCCTGAAAGATGAAGGCTAAAAATCTGTCATTCGCTATAATCCCTTTGAAAGTGTGTGTGACCATCGTGATCTGGAAAGTTAAATTGTAATTCTTCTAAAAACATGACCCGTTATCAATCAGCAGTCTGTGGTTGAGACTCTTGAGGATTCAACGGGTATATAAATCTGCGAGATATTCTAATCTACGAAAATATAAGTAGTACAGGTACATTGGCATATATTTTGACATATATTGGCATATATTTTGACATACATTGGCGTATATTTTGACATATATTTGTATATATTGGAATCAATTACGGCTTTCTGCTTTAAAGTTTAAGGAAATTATTGATATTTTCAATTTATTACGTCATCTGTTTTATTTTGACAAATGCTTTAAAACTCATATATTGTAGTACGTGTAATCGTCTACTGATACAAGAGTATATCTTATAATATTCGCGAATATGAGTAATGCGGATCCCATGCAATTTTAGTGCTTTTATTTGGGTAATCTTCTACTAACACACGAGCATATCTGCTAGTCTACGACAATATAAGTAGGACGGGTATATATATATTCCCATACAATTTCAGCGCTTCATTTTGGCATATATTTTAATCAATTACGGCTTTTAGGTTTAAAGATTACCGGATTATTGATATTTTCAATTTATTACGTCATCTGTTTTATTTTAGCAAAGATTTTAGAAACTCATATATTGTAGTACGTGTAATCGTCTACTGAAACAAGAGTATATCTTATAATATTCGCAAATATGAGTAATACGGTCCCCATGCAATTTTAGTGCTTTTATTTGACATCTATTGCTTCAATTTCATATTTTTTGTAAATTTGTTTACAAACGAGACCAGGATGTTTTATTCTTCAGATCTGCCGGGCAGATGACTGTGTATAATGGGAACATATATTCTCAACCTTCTTTTTAGGAACTTTAATTTAAATATTTTAATAGAATATTTTGATAAACAATGTCGTTTACTATGCTATAAGAATTTGCACATAATTGTGAATTTTAAGTTGCTTTATATTATACACTCCGTACATATACTGCGTGTACTAAGTAAAGTGTCATACTACATTTAGCTAAAGGATTATATAGTAAAATATTAAAAAATAAGTTTTTATGCAGGATGCATTGTTTAAAAAATATTTAAAATATCAAAATAATTAAAAAGTAATGTGTTCTCAGTCATTTTAAACGTCAATTTTAAATGGTAACTTTAAAAACACTTTTTTTGGCATTAATTTTTTTCCGTAAATTTTAAATGATACAATGTTATTTAACTGGAGTGAATTAGTGTCTGCAGATGATTTTCGTTTTAATATATACGCAACTAAATCTGAGATGTCAGATATGGATCTGATCTCAAAACTATGCGAATAGGGGTAGCTTAGGAAATCATGCGATGTTAAAAGAAATCAACCTGCAGGATAAAAAGGTAAATTGTTCAAAATAGAATTAATAATATATCGTATATATTTACATTCTCTAAGTTAAACAATTTCATTTTGAAGATTTTAAAATGGAGTAAAATTATCATTTCTGGAAATAAATGATTTAAAACAGATTAGTGATAAAAATTCTTAAAAACAACTATATAAAATATACACAGACATAATTTATCGTACAGTCGTTAGTAATAACATGCCTAAGTTTAATGTAGTATCAAATATGGGTATTTCGGATAAAGTATAATTTAAACAAAAATAATTTAATACTGAACATGTTGTTTTAATGTCTTCCATAATCACGAGAATGATCAATGTTTGGATCATTTTGTGATTCTTAATGAAATGTAGACCACATATAATGGACATAAATAAAGTAAGGCGATAAATTATTTCTAAAACAGGTGTATTCATCAATATATTTACGTTATTTTCACAAACAGATCTGTGGTATTTGGGTATTAGTTATTATGGTCTACGAAATAATGATGCAAAAAGAAAATCTGAAACATGTTGTTAGTAGATAGACAAATTTAACAACGCATTGAAATATAAACTTCTAATATTAGTAAAATACGTAACTCTCATCCTTGTTTACTTGAAACCTAATGTAAGTCAGAAAGGAAAAATAAGGCGCCCAAAAGCAAATATGGCATTGATATTGAGCTTCTATAAACATTTAACTCAGCATCTTTAATTTTGATAGTTTTGTTCTTTACAAAATTTTCTCGGTAGCTAAAACTAGATACATTTATTAACTTCTAAGCATGAATACAAAATGTTCTTGAAGCAGGACGTAGTCATATAATAATAGTGTTTAAAGCCAGGTGGGAAAATGATATACTGTTCCTAAAATTGAAGAATAGAAGTAACTAAGATAAAAGTTTTTCAGAAAGGTAAGGGTTCACATATTCGTCAGTGTTTAATAACTTCATCACCTATAATGAATCCATGAAGAATAAATAAGGACCGCTTAAAAGCATAAGTGTATATTCACCAGAGAGGAGGAGCTGCGGTTCACAGCGTGTCAGCTACAAAGTGTAACGTACTGTTGATCATTAGTGATTTCAGTTGCAAACAATGTCGTCGGTCACTCAATAAGTACGTATTACAATTTATAAATAATAATGTTTAAAGTTCATATTTGTGTGTCACTGAACTCCATGCCGTAGTTAAATTTTGCTTTATTTTCTGCGTGGTTGGTATTTGCCATAAACAAGTACAGAAGCAATTTAGCCACTGTTGAGAAATATGCGGTTGGATGATTTTGGATTCCCAATAACACCAAAATCACGCATTAATAGGGATTATTCTGCAAGCCATACACTTTCGCTAGTGTTAAAATCAAAGTAAAATTTCATTTCGAGTATTTGCTTAGTACTCTCCCCTAGGATTCAACCAGATAGAAAGCCTCGAAAAATAATCTACAGAGAACTGTGGTTAAAAAAGATCTGTTGTTTTCATCTGATCTTTTTTACAATTCAATTAAGAATACAATGAAACATATATTTCAAGTTTTCGGCAATGTATAACTCAGTTGTATGTTTGAAGTAACTATCATATGTAATTTCTCTGAATTAAAGCGAGGTTGCACGATTAGTGTTGACAATATCGGCAGTTGAAATCCCAGACCACACGACCAACCCGAAGGCTTCTGGTAGCTTATTGTGTGGCCGGCAATATCGCCAGTTGTAACATTTATTATTTTTATTCCAGACTAGTTAAAATAATTCTTTAGGCTATAATTTATGCCATGCGGCACTGAGTTTAATTATATGAAACATTAGATAAATTTACTAAATAAACAATTAGAAGAATTATAAAAAATGCAAATATTAGACTGGGCAAAATTGTCACACCTACATCATATTAAATCAGTATATATTAGGAGCAGCGTAAATAATATTTCTGAAACATAATATTATACAGGAATCTATAAAATAATATCAAGCACATTTAGTTCGTTAGGAAACTTGCAGAGTGCAAAAGTACGTGTAAATGATTAATTCATAAATTAATATATACTATTGTTAATAATTAATAAACGCATTTGTAAATTCTAAAATACCTAATGGGAAATCATTCAAGAATTACTTATTTATGATCAGTTTTAATATCTTGGAATACTTTGCAACTTGCATTAGTAAATACCATAATGCAGTTATAATCTGAGAATGCGTTTATAATTATTCTTTTAAAATTGTTATTTCCATTCCATTTTCTGGGAATTAGACAAATTAATGAGCTAATTGATTTTATTAATGTCTTAGTAACACACGAATGCATTTAATAGAGTTTGGATTTATATTTTAAATAAAGTAAAAATCATTTCTTGAAATAGTAAGATTTATTTATGGTTTCACATTAATAAAAATGCACTTATACATTCTTTTAAAAGTTCACCGTAGTTTCATTTCTTACTTAGTTCATTTATCCTTCTTTATCTTAAATAAATTAACTCATTAAATTGTATCTCACGATAAATTGTAGTATCTGTACATCAAGTAATAGCAAAATGGTATTGTGATTCCATTTGATTTCTTATCATTTTACGTTATTTTTTACTGAATTTGCTTCAGGGCAAAACCTTATAGTACTCTATTCAATTTTATAGGGAGAAGAAACAATTTGACATGATGAAAATCATAAACATATTTTTGTTAGACTACAAATTCTATGATATTTCTAGGACACACTAAAACCAGTGTTGACCAGTAATTGACACAGCGGTGACGCCACAAATCAGCCACAGTGACATTGATATGCGATATGTTAATCACCCATGAGTTCTCACAGTGTGACACGTGGTTAAATTGTGACATTCTGGTGACTGTGCATTGTAACCACAGCTGTGATTAGGTCACATTGTGATAAAATATTGTTGTGACGGCAGACGGCACATTGTAATCACAACATGAAGACACATCAATGGAGCAACTGTGACTGGGTAACATAGATAGATTTTAGACTATTGGGGGTTCATGTATGATACATATTGTCACTTAAATCGCAGCAAAATCAATTTCAGTTTTCAATAATATATCACAAAATTTCCAAAAAGACGTGGTGAATATTCTGTAGGACACCAATGCGCAGGAGGTATTAAGAGACTTAGAGACTCAATGAGAGTATGTGAGGATCGCCATTTATTAGAATAAACAAGTAAAATTGAAAATAATATTATTTTTGTATAAAATAAGTAATAAAACCATCTCCATTTAAAAACGTGGCAATTTACTAAAACTGAAGTGACAAAATAACATGAGGGCTGCGCAGAAATGGAAAGCAAAGGAATGAACAATGCTTTACGTAGTAAGGGGCCACAACTAAACCAAACTCAGCCATTGCTTGAAATGCACTATTGCTGGTCATATTGAATTTAATGTAAATATCTATTAAAATGCGGCGGTCGATTTATTGCTATGTGAATTTATATATAGTTTTATATACTGTTAGGAAATAATTAATAACTAGTATTTAAGCTTGTCAATGACAAGGAAACTAACACGCATAAAGAAATACTTTATAACATTTTGATACATTTTATTTCGTTAATCAATGTAAGTACATAAGAGCGTTAAAATAGTAATCTTAAACAAAATCTGATCCAGTTGGGTCTTCAGTCTAAGTTTCAGCCTTCTAGTTAATCAGATGGTTTCTATGCGGTTTGGAAAAAAATTCTTGATCACCCCGTTTTCCTATATCCGGGAGAAAAAACTAAAGCTAGAATCATTTATGTTCTTTTTCGTGGAGGATACTATAAGTGTGTAAATATGTAGCCTTCTAGAACTAAGGGGGTTTCTGTTGTTTATGGAATGTCTTTTTGAAAACTCCCTTTAAACTTTGGTTCCGTAAGGCTCAATTCCGTAGACTATACTATAAAAGTTCAAATACTTCACCTTTTTAGGTCAGAGGGCTTCTAGAGGTCTTGGAAAGGCTTTAAAAATATTCTGCCCCCCCCCCTCCGGGAAGGAATAAAAAATTTGACTCCGTTATGTTTTGCTCGGTAAGTTGTACTATAAGTGTGCTATTTAGTTTTCTAGGTCAATTAGGGACTTTTGGAGGCCCTTGAAAGGCTTTTCTTATATCCCCCAAATGAGGGAATCGGATATTCTACTGCGGTCCCTAGTTGATAACCCTGGTTGCAGGAATTCTGTCCTTTAGGTCATCACAAGGTATCAAGAGGGGAATGAATGACAAAAACACATTAGTCATTTATCCTACAGATACTTCTGGAATTACAGACTGCAATTGGACTTAATTTTAATGTATAATCAGAATTTTATGTGGGCATACGTATACTTAAACACATTTAAAACTTCACACTATTTAAATAATTCAATGTTGTATTGTGTATATTTTAAATAAATTATGCATCAAAAGTATGAAATTCAAATAAATACCAATATCAAAAAGAGTTAAAATTAACCTAAATCTAATTTAATCCTTCTCATTCAAAGTTAAAACGCAAAAAGTTTAAACCTTTTAACTTAGAATTTATAAGTAAAAAAAAATGGATTTTGTTACATCTTCATGGAATGCTAGGATGTTTTATTCATTTCTTAATTATTAGAAAGATATAAAGCATCTCTCATTAAAAATGAAACAAAGGAAGTGGAATACTTAATACTTAAAGGGATACTGTTTTCAAAAGGTATGTATTCTGCTTATTTTCATTTAATTTAAAATGTACTCAAAGCGGATATAGTAAATTTGTTTGTAAATAACAATAATTAGAATTTTAATCAAATAAATTGAACGTCTAACAAACGATGAAAATAAACAAAACAAAGTAAACAAAATATAAAGTTAAACTGATTTGGGAATTTGAACAGGTGTTTGAAGCATGTTTCTGCTGTATGCATCAATAAATATACAGGGGATATAAAACAAAATTAAAATTTGATATAACAAGCACTTATATTTATTTCGGAAAATGTATATTTTCTCTTGCATTTTTTTTTCATCTGGAACATTTTCTGAATAAAATAAAGAATTAATAATTTTGTGTTCACAAAAGTTCCTATTTCTATTTAAAGTTTCAGAAATTATTTTTGAAATTTTTATTTTAAAAATATTTTTGGAATAAAAAGTTATTTTGAGAAATATGACATTTTATTCAAAACAATTGCATCAAAACTGTGCATATCTCTGAATTTTCAAAATACATATAAATACATTTAAAAAGTATGGTATGCTAAAATACGTATGTATCCTTAAAAATAAAATGAGTATAAACATAATATTATTATACATGAAAAGTGTAATTTAATAAACGTTATATGAAGTTATTTTGCAAATAAATATTTACAAATATGTAGTCCTTAGTTTTGATCCAAGATGTGCGTGCGATAGCTAAGTGTCCCCGAATATTATTGATATATTAATTGTAAGTCATGGAAACTCTGTAATAATATCTTCGGACACTAAGAAACCGATTTGTGTGAATACCTTTCAAAATCATCATACTTCGGGTTAAAATATAAAATAACTAAAAATAACGCCAAGTCGCACCTTTTCGAATCCTGAAGTATATGTGTACCACATTTCATGGCCGTACGGCGCTTTGACTTTCCGCTACACAAAGAAAGACATCTTCATTTATTAAGGGGACACGGTACCTTTTAAATATTCTTTTTTAATTTTTCATGTTAGAATTGAGATAATATTTTTTTCTGTTGTAAATTAAATGAAAAATTTATTCTGGAAAAAAAAATCATATTCAACTGCCAGTTTAAAAAAAAATTAAATTTTTGTAACTTTTTATAAATTTTTTTAAGATCGCTACTCTTTTTCAGTTTTCAAAATTTTGACTCCATTTTTGTTTTCAACATTAGTGAAATAATACTAAACAAAATTAAGGATCGATTTTTAAATCAAACATACAGTAAATTTTATATATATATTTTTATCTGAGGTGTTTTAAAAATTGTCAATATTTTAAAATTTTGAGACTTATTATTTTTTTACGAAATAACTATAGCACTCAGAAAGTAATCCATACTTAGTTTTATCCCACAAATAACTAAAAGTATTTATAAAAAATTTGAAAGCTCTATCTTAAATAGGAAAAAGCCTTAGCATTTTGAATAGTAACAAGGAAAAAATGAAAGCTGAGAAAAAGGCATTTAAAGTTTTCAACTCAAAGGAAATATTATTTATAAGATTCAAAAAGCCCTCAAATTTTAATATCTTAGTTTTCATACCATTTAAAGTAATTTAGCACTTTGCTTATATCGATTTTCATTTTATGATGAAAGCAGAGATGGCTTAAAGTCCGCCTTTGGCCGTCGGCTCGGTGTGGGTCGCCAAACTGTGTACGTCGGTAAAATTTCTGTTCTTATTGCTATGGAGATTTGGGTGCCAGAACACAATTCGTATCATTCCTCTATACTTAAAAAAAGGCACTTACATCCTCGACATTTTAAAATTACCCTGCTTTAAGAGAATTACCTTTTTTAAAACTTAGCTTTCTGTCGTCGCATTCAAAGCAATTTTCATTCTCCGTCGTGCTCGTACGTAAACTACGGTTTTCTTTCTATTTCAGAAATACGCTCTTCGGTGGTCTTTGTATATGGCCAAACTTTTTTATGTTGCACTCAGTTGAAGATTGCTCTCTGCTTGAAAACCCTGTAGCGCTTTCAAAGCCCCCACATTGAATTCCTTAACAGCATCACAAACATCAATTGTGAAACGCTGCAATGAAGCACAGTTCTCTTTTGAACATTTGCTCTAAATAAGGCTATGTAAGTTTTCGTTTGAATTCTGTGTAGCACACCTTACATAAGAGGCCAACGGCCGTACCGTGCTGAAAACACCGGTTCTCGTTAGATCACCGAAGTCAAGCAGCATCGGGCGCGGTTAGTACTTGGTGGGTGACCACCTCGGAACACCGCGTGCTGTTGGCCATCTCGGGTGCGGTATCCCCGTGGTTTGCGCGCTAGATTTGCACGCTACCACAAATGCCGCCGTGTTCATGCGGAGTACGATCACGTTAAACATGTGGGTCCGTAAGTCCTTCCGAGAGGTTGGTGGTAGGGGAAGGAGGGTACGGTCCCTGTGGATGCCTCCCCCACTGGGTTCCGGTCTAAATTGGGTGGCACTTCCCGACCGTCCAAACTGTTACCTTACACCTTTCTGGTAGGTCGGACGGTCTGGGTCTCAACAACAACAACAACACCTTACATAAGGTTTCAAAAGTCCAGTCGAGGCAAGTATTTGATATATTGGCAGTGTTTTTGCCAAATGAGCTTCATTGATAGGTGTTTTTATATGCGTAGTGTGAGAACCATGAGTTTTATCATTAGCTAATGCTGCTTGATAAAAGCACCAAGAATCTTTTCTATGAGGGCACTTAAAATTCTGTGGCTTTTTGTCAGTAGAAATATCATCGTATTATTATGTTGAATATATGCCAGTTTTCGTATCATGAACATTTCCTTTATTTTTTGTATCGCATTCTGATAATATCGAGTAAGTTTCTTTATCGTCACTTCCTTCAAATTTCCATAGATTTTCTTCCCCGTGTGAAACTCCTACAATGTCATTCTTTCACTGAATTTCTTGAATCAGTTCCAAGTATTTTGCTTACATGATTTACATACTCTTTTTTCTTTATTCCGATGCCTTTTCCATACACGCCAATTTTTGTGAAATTTTGGAATGATTTTGAGCCCTCGTCTGAAAGCATTGCTGTATAGCTAAAGCCTTTTTCCTCTGATATTTTCCAAAGTTTAACAGCTGCTTCTACATCCATTGCTCCAGATGATCCCCTGTGATTAATACAACATGTTTTCTTATGGCCTTCAAATCAAACATCAAATTTTGCTGAGTTTTCTTCATGGCTACATTTTGTTTGCTCACATTCTGTGCAACGCTTCGATAGTACTTAATAGGCTACTACATATCTCGTTAGCAAATCGATGACGCATCCGATCCTGATTTGAGAAGTATATCCTCGATGTAACCACTAACCATCAAAAGATATGTTTATATTTAAAATGTCATTAGCACGAAAGTCACCATAAGCGTTTCTCACTTCACGTTTCACATCTTGTAGCTGTTTATCAGAAAAGATAGTAAATGTTGAATATAACATTTGTTAATGTAAATTAAATATCCTGTTGGACATAGGTTGCATATTTATACACATGCAGAATATATCTAAAGCACAAGAGCCTCGTCCAATACCTAGAAAAGCTTGAACCGCACGCAAATTAACATCAAAATACTTATTCGATGAATCAGCTTTGTTTACTACAGTTCACGAGTCGATTTAATTTTTGAGAAGGTCACAGTCATCACACACTACTTTCAAATGCTGGGAAAAACCGTACTTTTCACCAAACTCCATTCTCAAAGAGAAACTTTTACATTTGCTACATAAAAGATTAGCAAAAAATACTTTCAAATTATTCTTATCTGCAAATATTTAATTTGGAGGATCTTCTAGGTTTCCATCTTGTTGGCAAGGCAAACATTCTAATGTTGAAATTCTGAAACTACTAGTTCCCGTTTTCGAACTATCATGGGTAAACAATGTAGTGTCATTACCTTTTCCTTCCAATCCCGAACACCATATTTTATTAACTTTCATTTTATTATTTTGAAACACACACTTTTGTCTAGGCATGGTAGCAGAATAACAAAAGCTTTATTTACCTGTATATACTTTGAAATTATTTCCATATAAAGCAGTAAATTATTTTAAATTTGATAAATTTATAATGTTGATTTCAAAAAGACCGTTTATTTATGTTTTATAACTGAAAAATCAGAACAAAACAACAAGAACACACAAAATAACAACGCCAAGAATCAAACATAAACAGAGCCAGAACTGGTTAGAGTTTAAATGAAATTATTTCACCTCACTTTTTTACTTCACTTCACTTCAAAACATATTTTAACAAAAGAAAAATAGAAAGAAAAATAATTAATTAAATTTTTGTGAGGATCTTCTTGAGGTACCGTGTCCCCTTAAAATAACGAAATGTCTGTATAAGAAAAGCAGGATTTACTAGAAGTTATGCTTTCATACACAGGCAATATTTCAACAAAGATATCTTAAATTGAGATTGTTTCGTTGCAAAAAGCATTTGTAGATAATTGCCAAGAATAATTTTTACTTCTGTTTTGTTCAATTTATAAGCACATGAAAATGATAATGATGTCAAGTTTTAAAATAATGTTTTTTTATATATTTGTGCTTTTTACTTTCCTTATATATATATCCTATATGTATAGCAAATTCGTTTCGGAGACCGATGATCAGCGTGTTCGGGTGTGGAGGTCCCCTGCACAACGCCACCACAATCCCATCCTCGTCAGCGAGCGCCACACCAGCCCCATTGCAGGCATCATGGACTGGGGAGTCATAGCCTACGACAGCCGATCAGCATTGACGAGCCAGCGGTACATTGGTAAGATCCTACGGTCCTATGTGCTTCCATTTGCTGTTGTGGTTCCAGGTGCGCAATTCCAGCAGGATAATACCCGACCGCACACGGCTCGGGACGCCCAGGCCTGCCTGAGTAATGACCAGACACTTCCATGGCCTGCCCTCTCCCCAGACTTGTCTCTTATTGACCATGTATGAGACCAGTTGAAACGACAGCTGCATCGTTGCCGCAATCCTCAGGATTTGGAACGTAACGTCCAACAGGTGTGGACTGATATGCCGCAGCAGAACAGCAGGAATCTGTTCGACACCATGTCGGAAGGTATCGCTGCTTGTATCGCAACACGAAGCGGTGCGACGCGCTATTGAGGATGATAGGACAGTGTACCATAGCTCCATCTGTACGTGTTCTACTGCGCTGTTTTCTTGATCATGTATATCATTCAGGTGTATCATTCCATCATTAAAATTCCAGGTCCATCCTATGCTTCCTTCTTGGTGCGTAACATTCATTGTCCGTGCGTATATATATATTTATATATATATATATATATATATATATATATATATATATATATATATATATATATATATATATATATATATATATATATATGTGTGTGTGTTACGCTTTAATACTTTACCTGTTGGAGATAAGTGGGCAATGTAAATTAAAACGTTGAATGTAAGATAGAAAATAAGACTACGTTAATGAATTAGTCCTCTCATTAATTTTCAAAAAGTTCCCCTTTTTGAATTTTTATGCGACTCCCTTAGACAAATTTGGTTAATCAGAATTTTTTATTTTTAATGCAACCAGATCATTAAAAAATCCCACATATCTGTTACTTTAAAATCAACTAAATTATGATAAAAGAAAAAATCTGACTTATGCTAATTTTCTGCACCATGTGAAAGTATGTTTCATCAGTGAAAATAAGGATCATAAACAAATTGACGATGGGAATTGTTTAAATCAAAAATACGTTAATATACGCCAAAATGCTTTATCACAAAATCATCTAAATAAAGCATTACACCGGCAGATATCATATAAAGCAGTGGTACTCACTACGTGGTTGGGTTTCCTATGTATTATCATCCAGTTTTATCTTTTTTATGATTTGTCACAAATTTACATTTCTAATTTGATATATGGGCCCCATTCGCAATGTTCAATTTTCAATTAAATATAACTCGCTCAATTTTAAAGATACAGATATGGGTTTTTTTAATGATCTTTTTGTATTAAAAATAAAAAAATTCTGATTGACAAAATTTGTATAAGGGAGACGTATAAAAATTTAAAAAGTGCGAAAAATACTTTTTGAAAATTAATAGGAGGACTATTTCATTAACGTAGTCTTGTTTCCTACCTTACTTTCAACGTTTTTGCAATTTACATTGCCCTCTTATCTCCAACATGTAAAGAATTAAAGCGGGTTTCAATGTTTTTGGAACACCCTGTATATATTGCAAAAACGCTAAGAGGAAAATAAGTAACAAGTTCTCTATTTGAACTCAAATCCAAGAACAGGAATAGCACAGAAAGAAACAAAAGTTTCTTAGAAAAGAGAAAAAACAGAGGGCCCATAATATCTCTCTGTTCCTTACCTCATAAGATCATGTACGTTGCTCCACATATTATATGCTTTACATCAAAATTAAAGGGAATTATCAAATAGATTTAATATATAACAAGAGTTATTAAATGAAGTACTGTATGTTAGTTTTATTTTATTATTTGTTTTAGCAACATAATTGAGCACTACTTTCTAGATTTTTTGTGTCTGTCTCTCATACATGTCTGGTGGGATTCTATTTATTTTCTTTTATATGAATGAAAAAATAAGCTGCTTCAAAAATCCTTTGTCATATTTAGACTCCTTATGACCATTGACATAGAAAAATTGTACGATATCTACTGCATTCTCGAAAAATATTTCAAATCTGATGATGCATCTAGAATGTAATGACTGCATATGTGAAAAATAATTAGAAAAATATAATAGTATGCATTATCCAAATTAGAAACACAATTTCTTTGTTAAAGAGTCTTTTAGACCTTCTATGTTAACATTATTATTCTAGATTCATTATTAACATCAGAATAATCTTGAGATTCTCTTTAAATTATTCGAATTAACATAAAGATATAAAAAGAAATACAACGGCATTTTTAAATGCCGTTGTGTGTGACGCATTCGCTTTAAGGATAAAGGAAAGGAAATGACACTTTTGTATAAAGAGCTGAAATTATGATAGCACTAAAGAATACTTGATGAGAAAGCAAATTTGCATTTTAAAGCCATAAGGGTTTTATTAATGCGAAAACATTTGCAATTGCTATTTTTTGCTATTTATAATTAGTATCTTTTATGCAAAAGTATAAATTTATTTATAGGTTTTTCACATTTTAGAAACATCTGATGCAGAGACCAATTTCCATAAAAACTTAAATGCATTATATTTCACTTCTTTCTTAATGCATTAAATTTAAATTAATCGCACAAAAAGAAACGGATACTTATTTGAAATTATATTCAATTTACAGTTAAAAATCTGTTCCATTCGGTATATATATATATATATATATATATATATATATATATAAACGATCACGACATTTACATTACTAAACTTATTAAAGTATACTATTACATACCATAGATACCAGGATTTTTACCAAGGAGAAGGCGCAATGCAGCTCTATTTTCCGAAGTAGAAAACATTACTAAACGAAAAGAGAAGAGGAGGGGGAAATGCCAGATATATTGCATAAAAATGACAGAGAGGGATTGCGACCTCTCATTCCCGTTTAAAGCGCTTTTTTGCCCAGACAACGCTCAAGGAACCAATGCAAAACAATGACAAGTTCCCAGTGTATGTGCAAAAGTGAAGGCACTCGAATGAAGACAGACAACAAAGCAGACCATAATCACGGATATGTAAAGATGCCGAAAAGTCAAAATTTCGAAGAGATACCTAACTGAACCAGAATAACACAAGACAACTACTTAATGTACTTCACTTTAACGCATGCGTAAATCAAGATTCTCTTTTTATGATGTCATATTACCTATGTCACGTGTAAAGGAGTTGTCTTCTTCTTTTTTGTTAAATAAGGAATTATAATAGTGTTTAAGGAAATTAATCGGGCAATTCTTTTTATATGCTTCATAGAAGATTTTTCTGTTACAGTTAATGCAACCTATTTTTAATGTATTATTGTTGAGATTTCTCTTAAGATTTCCCATGATGATGTTTCTAAAAATATTTTTTGTTAAATCTGACTTCCAATCAATAACTTGGTTAATCTTCATATTGTAACATTCCCGTTTATCGTACAGTACAGTATAAATTTCTTTTATACTGTTGTATTTGATGGTTATATCTAGAAAATTCACTTCATCTATCTTTGTATTGGTGTTTTTGATAAGTTCAAATTCTTGGGGATAGAAGCTGAAATCAAACTCAGGAGAATGCATATAATGTCCCAAAAGCACATCGTCCACATATCTAAAATATGGCAACTCATGTTGTATGTGATTGCCACTTTCAAAGAATGACAGATATATGTCTGCTAATATTGAGGAGCATGCCCTTCCCATAAGGATGCCCTTAATTTGTTGGTAACATATTTTATTGTCATTATAAAGCACATTCTTATATAATACCAATCGTATAAGATCTATATATCTACGATAAGTAATAATATTTTTGAGGTTATGTTCTTCATGTACCACAAGAAGTATTTCATATAACTTGGAAAGTTCAATATTGTTGAAAAGTTCTCGGAAGTCGTAGCTAGTAAACCGTATGTCTCTACAGAATTTAAGACGTTTTATGATGTCATAATTGTTTTTAATCATGATGGAATTTTGTAATAAAGCACCAACTACAGGTTTAAGGATATGTAAAAGTTTCTTGTTAGCTAAGGTTAAATAAGAATTGCAACCCACTGTTACAATACGGAACTTCACTGGTATTTTATGTAGTTTTGGGATGAGGACCAGATATGGAAATGAGACTGATTTCAAAGTAATGCCAATGTGTTTACGCAATGCTTTGATTTTGTTAGACATCACAGTATTATTACAAGATAGAGGTTGATACATTGTAGAGTACAAATAACAGTTCTGTAAGGTATCTAGGTAATATTTTTTGCAAGTGAATGCAAAATTGGAAACTACTTTATCTGTATAAGCACGCACGAAGCGTTCTTGAACATCTTTAATAGTACTTGGAACAGAGGATTTGGATATCAGTTTAAGGTTTTTTTTGTCAATGATAAAGAAATCCGTTGAGTATATATATATATATATATATATATATATATATATATATATATATATATATATATATATATATATATATATATATATATATATGGAATATGTAATAATAAATAAAACTTTGTATACATATATACTCTCTTATATATATATAAATTTGTACAAACCAATAGAAGAAAAATCTTTAATTATAACCGTATAAGTAAAAACATCAATGAATTCAAAAGTAATGTATGTGAGTGCCAAAATAGCCCATTTCTCAATTCTCATCATGGACATATTATCACAGGAGACCTCAATATTGTAGATAATCCACAATTAAAGTACATGCTTCAACTTGGTACTAAATTCAGAATACAGGAATATAAAAATATTGAAAACGACTTTGAACAAGATCTGAAGAAGTTTACATACAAACTAGCCGTCAAATACAGTCTGCCTATACAAGCATTTACGGAATGGAAATATCACCTGACCAAAAAGTTCAATCTGCACTATAAACAATTACGTAAAAAAACATATTATCCATCTATAAAAACTGCAGTTAAAAAGTGTGAAGATAAATATGCTATAACATACACGGATAAAGTCGTCTCTAATTACTCATTTACCTGCCGTAAATATTACGTCGATACTTTAAGTAACAGTTATCAAGACACCCAAATGTATACCCAGTTACATCAAACAGGAAAAAGTTTAGAAAATAAAATAAAAGCTTTGTATAAACGAATTGATATTGATCTAAAAACAGTTAATTTTCCTTATCTTGTACTTATACCGAAGCTTCACAAAAATCCTGTCAAGTTCCGTCCTGTTACAGTGGGATGTGGATCCTACTTAACAATAGCCAATGCAAAACTTTTAACACTTCTCAAAAGTGTAATGACACAACTCAAAAAACATGGCACAGTAATGATAAATAATAGTTACGATGTAATCAACAGACTACAATTTTATAATAAGGACTTACGTTTTAAAAGTTTTGATTTCCGAGATTTATTCAACAATATAAATCTAGGAAATTTATATGAGATATTGAAGGAGATATATGCAATATATGACTTAAAGGAGGTCATTACTATCGGAAAATATCAAGACTTGTTACGCATCGTGCTGTTTGAGAATATTTTATTTGATGGAACAAACTATTTTCAACAAATAAAAGGTATCCCCATGGGAGGGGGCTGTTCCTCCCTGCTTGCCGACCTTTATTTGAATAAATTTGAAGAGGGCACTCACATCTTACATGAATTACCATACTTTCGTTACGTTGACGATGTCCTTTTTGGACAATATACGAATATGCCACCGTTTGATTTTAGTTTTTATCCTAAAGAACTGGAATTGATTGAAAATAAAGGAACGGAAGAAAACAGTGTTGATTTTTTAGATATCACACTAAAGCAAGATAGTAAATATGGCACATATACTGTTTTATTTGACAAAAGAAACAACTTCAATATTAAAATTAACCACATTATTGACTGGAAATCCAACTTAACTAAAAACATATTTAGAAATGTTGTCGTCAATCACCTCAAGAGAAATCAACGTATTAATACTTTCAAGACTGATTGTATCATACATAACAGAAATATCATGCAAGAAGCAATAAAAAGAAATTATCCCGAAAACTTCTTGAAATACTATTATAATTCAATTTTCAATACAGAAAGAGAAAAAAATGCATACTTTAGAGATAGCGGATGTTTGCAGTAACACTTTAAGTTCTTAGTGGGACCATTGCGCATGTGTGGACAGCGCACCCTGGTGCACGTTGATAACAGAGTTCTGCTTTAAGCGTCAGCATGCACTTCACACGGATTACATTCCATCCCTTTCTCTTGCAATGGTCGCTTCTAAAGTCTTGCAATGGTCGCTTCTAGTCTTGAGGTCGTTTCTGGTCTTGTGGTCGCTTCTAGATGGTTTGCTTCGCTTTTTTTTTTTTTTTTCTGTGTCTTTGACTTCACACATATCCGTTAGATAGGCCACTGCATGGCATTGGTTCCGGGAGTGTTGCCCGGGCTTAAAAGCACGCTTCTAACCGGGAAAGAGGTGTCGCAATCCACCTCTGCCATTTATGCTATGCAATTGGTCGTTTCCCTCTTTTATTTGAATCTTATATGATACTTTTTGTGCATGTGCTGCTTTGCGCCAACACTTGAAGTATAAGAATTTCCGTTGTATAAAAAGTTTTCACTTCGTTTTATATGATATATATATATATATATATATATATATATATGGAATATGTAATAATAAATAAAACTTTGTATACATATATACTCTCTTATATATATATATAGAACTTTTTTTTGTAACTTTTACAAAAGTTACAGTTCTATTTTTGCGGAACCCTCGTGGGAAACCAGGTACCCTAAGGTTCCCCACGAGGCACCAGATAGGCACCAATGGTCCAAGTAGGTACCAATAGGCATCAAAGTGTCCCCTATGAAACTCACTAAAATTTTCGAAATCTTGTTGAATATTCCTTGAACTAGAATAGATACATACACTGCGCATACCTACAGATGGACATGCACCATCGACACCACATTGAAAATAGTTTTTCGTTTTCTGGAGATAAACTTAATACGCGTAGATCCTTCGAAAACACGATTCCTGAATTTCGACGCGATTCCAATATTTTCCCTATATATCTCAAAATTAGTTTGCGTGGTAGCCAACAATTGAAAATCTATCTATTCAAATTCTGCCATTATACATCTGTCAACATATATCTGCTAGTATGCACCAATTCCCTTGAATATATTAACTAGAATGAATTCTTCTTGAATACATTAACTAGACGTGTAATTCTGGTATAAAAATAAGTTACAAATCCCATTATTCCATGATGTTTATCTAAATTAAATACTTTTCTCTTTATTGAGAAGCATTTTATCTCCGTTTTCATCCTTAATGGTACTCAATAATAACTTCACAGTTCATCTACGCCATCTATCAAACAAGTGTTATTTAAATGGTAATTTTCATATTTTAATTTTCACCAGATGCTCTACCAGCTGCAGTGAATGATATGTTCTTGCGACTCTTGTTCGTTATTGTTAATACTGCAGACTAACAATAACATAATATTTAAATGTCATTTTCAAATAAAGAAATGTATTTTTAAAGGGAAACTTTGATATAATTTAATAAATACGTCTGATAATTAAAATCATGTGAAGATGTAATAACTACTAAAATGCTTTATGCAATAATTGGCCACTTCAAATTATCTAGAGCTATATTATATATTTTCAATTGAAAATGAGACACAATACATATTAGAACTTTAACGATAAATTAATCTTGTGAGTTTTAATTAATGACATTTTTTGCAGTGAAAAAAAACACAGATGGTACTTATAGATCTTCGTACACAATTTCTGACCAGACGCAGTTATTTATCATTTTCTCAAATACGAATTATCTCTTATAATTTATTTTTCAACAGATTTTCTACCAATAAAAAATATAATAAATAAATCTAGATAATAAATCATAAATTCTAAGCAATAAATCATTCGAAGCATTAACACTTTTTATATACAGAGAAACCTAAGTTAAACATTAGAAGTTTGAGGCAGAAAAAAATCATATCAAATCGCTATTAAAAAGCACCATTCATCAAGATTTTATATATTTTAAGTGCTAAACATAAATCAATGTCTCTACAAAATCTTTCCCAGCTCAAAATGCATCATTTTTCGCGCTCGAAGAAACAACAAGCTTTAATTGTTTTTGTTCATAAACTTGACTTTTATAGAAGCACCGTTATCGTAGTTTTTAAGGTTAATCAATGAAATCACGGAAAAAGAATGTTAACTTTAAAAAATCAAAAAACCGCATACATTACGCACTTGACACCTTATGCATTATATTGACATATAGATAGATTTTTTTAAAAAGATTCAGGTATTAATCATATATATATATATATATATATATATATAATTTAATTGAAGAAGTTTTATTTTACTTGTATTATATATACCTGAGATTGATCATTAATTTAAATTGTTCTGTATAGCAAAAATGAAAAGAAGATGGATTGAAGTGTAAATATGATATCAAAAATTACTGTACGACAAGCTGCTGAAGAATGTAATTAGAACATTATTAATAAAACATTATAAATGAAACATGTGCTAAAGTGGTATAAAATACCCCATTTTTCCTGTTCCATATATAAGTTAAGGAATAGAAAAATAAATACATGTGGTAAAGATGAGTGAATACAATCCCTGACCTACACACTTAAATTAAAGTTCTATAAATCATATATGTAATGCAGGTACTTAAGGTACTAATCCCCTTGTTCTCTGCATAAACATACATGGTGTAAATTCAAGAATTGTGTATAATGTGAAAAATTTCAAAACAGAAACATGCAAAGCAAAATTATATATATATATATAATATATATATATATATATATATATATATATATATATATATATATATATATATATATATATATATATATATATAATTTTGTTTTGCATGATTCTGTTTTGCAAATTTTTCACCTTATACACAATTCTTTAAGAGAAAATAGATTTTAATTCTGTATTAAAAGTCATGTGCTGTCCACATCATAACTTTTATAGTTACTGCACACCACATTTTGTTTTCATATTTTTGCTCAAGTGACCGTATAAAAATTTAGATCATCTACTTTGATGAAAATACCACCTACAGGAAAAAATTGCATGAAATAATTCTTAATTTAATTTTAACAAAACGTAAAATTAGTGGTATGTGTGTATAATCAATTGTCGAAATTTGCAAAACAAGATCAACTATGCTAGAAGACTTTGATGAGACTGACTTTCTACTTTGATGAAAATACCAACTACAGAAAAACATTACATGAAATAATTCTTAATTTAATTTTAACAAAACGTAAAATTAGTGGTATGTGTGTATAATCAATTGCCGAAATCTGCAAAACGAGATCAACTATTCTAAAAGATCATGAATATTTTTGCATATTAATTTGGTCGCATAGTAATCTTCTCTACTATTAATTTGGTAATATCGCCAAGTTGGTGATATATCACTAAATGAGTCGCCACGTTCGCCATATTTACCGCTAAATGTTTCAGAAAAATAGAGCTCAGAGCATTTATTTTATATAAATAACTGTTGGGGAATTACAAGGTGTCAAAATACAATAGTATTACACAAAGTATCTTCTCTCGTGAATAAAACTGACTAGATCCATGCAAATGATGTTAACAAATGTTTCGCATTATATTACACATACTATATAGTATTGGAATCGAAAGTATTGGAATCGTGTCAAAAATCGCAAGTTTTCGACTAATCTACACATTTTGAGATCTCCATGAAGATTCACAAAAATTTTGACAATGAAGATATTTAGACTTTATGACAAACTGTTCTCGACATACTTTAGCTTTTTCGCATTGTTGGCATTTCGCCTTTGAAAATACTGAGGGCGTTCACACATTTTTGTAACGATTTTGAAAAATATATATATCAACAAAGACAATAATCTTATTTTCTAATATGTTTAATCTGATAGCCCCTTTGTTGAAATATCATATTGCATCTTGATTTCTAAGATAAAAGAGCTTTTCCTAAAATATTAAGGTTGATTTCGTTCCACTCTTCCTCCACAATCTTCCAGAGTCCATCCAATGTTTTGGGATGCCGCTTATAAAATGCTTTTCTTAAAAGTCCAAATGCACAGTAGTCCATAGGAGACAGGTCGGGGGACTTGGGTAACATTTAATACATTTAATTTGGATACATTTAATTTGGATAGCCTCAATTCCGGTTTCATTTCTCATATAGCAGTAGATTTAGAGGTATAGCTGTTAACCTTATCCTGATGGAACTTAACACAGTGAGGATTGTTTGTGTAAAGTGATGGAATGTCTTTTTTAAAACAGATGTTAAGGCATGTTTCTGATAGTAATCCGAGTCATTTTGACATTTTTTCTACTTTCCTTATTTTAAGTTTTCCCTTATACGAGAATCCAGCAATAATCATAAAACCTTAAGCAAAACTTTCCTCGTTTTCTCTGAACCAACCTTTGTTGGGTATGAACTTTTTACCTCATTCTCAGTCAAATATAAATTTTGACGTTTCTTTCCTTTTTTATTAATTGTACATCCAGTATTACATTCAGTATTAACATCTGTACATTCAGTATTAAAATGAAAACAAAAATTTAATTAAAACGGCAATTTCAGAGTAAATTCAATAACTATCCGTGGTTATTTATGTAATTGAACTCAATTTAATGAATTATGGAAAAAAGAAACAATGAAATAGAATCTATAGATAAAGTTATGTGCTGCCCGTATCGGATTATTTATTATTTGTATTTGGTGACTAGGTGTATTTTCGTATGGCAGCAGAAGAAAAATTGCAAAAATGAAATATTTAGAGCAAATGTCTGAAATATCTAAAAAAAATGAAATGGATGGTCATATTCTTTCATCGTCAAAATTTATATATAAAAATATTTAATTAATGCATGTAACAATATTCAGTTTTATCCTACATTTCGACAGTTTTGAGTACCATTTTGTAAAATATGTAGGTTCTATTTTTCCAAATTGTACCAAAATCTATTCAGCACCAGCGTGCCTCATAAGTGACCCCCATACTAACTGTTGGGAACTTTTATCGATTTGTGTTTGAGCTAGAGTGACTGCATACATTGCAGAGACACAGATACGCGCACAAAGACGCCATTCTGAAAATGCTTTTATTTGTTTGTGTTCTAGAGGGCTTGAAGCGTGTAGATTCGTCGAAAACTCTAGTACCGATTTTCGACTAGAAATCCAATACTGCCACTATACATTATTATGTATTGCAGGGAAAATTGAAACGGTGCAATTTTCTGCAATTTTCAGAATGATGTATGATGAAAATAAATCTACCAAATTCGACAGAAAATGAAAAATTTAATTGAGATTCCTACTCGTGCTGCTGGGGCTGATTGCAAATTGAAACCATACTTTGAATAATACGTACCTGTGAAATTTTATCTGCAGCAGCGGAGTTATATGGGAAAATATTTGGATAATTTTATAAGCAATAGCTTGTCGAATATTTCGGATTCTTCTACCTGTTTATTTTTTAGATAATTTACTGTATGACTCAGCTAATTTCAACATTCTTTTGTCCAAAATACTCTGTAAAAATTGAGACATTCTAGTTCGTTAAAATACCACCTACTGAAAATATATATTAAGTAATATTGCATTTAATTTAAAAAAACTCTTAAATTGGAAGTATGTTTATTGAACCAATAGCCGAAGCTTAAAAAGTGAGCTCAGTTATGCTGAAACATCCTGTGTGTAGTCATATTTAATGGTGATAATAAATAAATATTATTTTACACAGCTTAAAATCACTTCTGTTTAGGTTTTGCAATGTTCAAATATAAGAAAAGTACTTTCACACACACACAAAAAACATATATCTGTCTTTATAAAGACAACACGTTATTTTTAACAGGATAACATATTACTTCAGATAAGAAGCAAGAAGAGAGAATACTTCCAGCATGAAATATAATTTTATTTGTGTAGAACATAAAATAGAGTCTTAGGTTTTGAACTGTAGTATTCTTTTAGAAAAATCAAATAATTGTCAACTAAAAATATCAGCATTTGTATACGCACAGAAGAATAATTTCTTACTATTTTCAATATAAGTTATCATTATGTATTTTTATAGTATTTTAATTTATGTCGTAAATAGAGTTTTATAAATGAACTTAAATGATATAAAAAAGTTAGGGAATGCAAATAAAATGACTCTTGAATAAAGCCTTTTGTTTCTAGCTATTTCAGAGAGAACTATATTTTTATTCGAGAAACCAACTGAATGATGTTATACAGTCTAAAACTTATACATTTTATTTTCTACGCTTCTTGATGAGAACAATACACAGGTTTATTCTAAAAATACTTTCTAACTTTTAAGGTATATAAAATTTATTCAGAAGACTTACAGAATTCGTTTAGGTGCTCATTTGTAGCAAAAAACATGTTCAGTTTTATCCATTTTAACTTGATGTGATTGTCATTGATGATAAGACAGACATCCTTCTTATAGTCAAATTATTCCCAAACACGTTCACCAGAACCGGTCACCCATCTCTATTTTTTATATAGTTTTATTAAAGATCGAATGTTTATTCCAGAATTACTTCCAAGTGTGAGCTGTACTCAAATCTCTAATCACCCTCGTAGTTGCCGATGCGATAATATATATGCTGTTTCGAATTTGGAAGTAATTGACTTCAGGTAGAATGCCTGTAGTATTGCCAATGGCAGCCACCAAATTTTCAATACTCCAAAACCAATGATTATTCGATGTAAAACTTCATATATGATGCTACAAATTAACGTCTAAACTAAATATATAATTATTCTAAATAAATGTCCGTATCCTTTCAAAATTGTAAAGCATTTTTACGTTCCCTACAATACATGGTAAAGTACTTGGTAAATATTGAAATCGTATCGAAAATCGTCACATTTTGCATGTATCTGTCTGTGCAATGTACGTAGTATCTACTCTATAAAACTGGTTGACCGTATTTCATAAAATTTGGCAAGCCACTTGTGAGTGACTTTGGTGCTGATTAGATTTGGATACCATTCAGAGGGGGGGGGGGATATGCCTTTTTTTTGTAAAATTTCCCATCAAAAATCGTCAAAATCTGAAATTAAAGACTACATGTGCACAAATGTATTAATTAAATGCTTATTTCATGTGTAATTTTATACAATAAACAAAATAAGAACCACTCCCTTACTTTAGCACTAACCGTTGTTGAGATATGTCAGATTTTTTACATTGTTTTACAATACCACCTTTGCGAATACGTCCAGTCGGCAAATGAAAACAATAATTGAATTACAACTGCAAATTCATTGTTATTTCAAATAATTATCCTTGTTATTTT
This sequence comes from Amaurobius ferox, assembly GCA_951213105.1. Classification (NCBI taxonomy): domain Eukaryota; kingdom Metazoa; phylum Arthropoda; class Arachnida; order Araneae; family Amaurobiidae; genus Amaurobius; species Amaurobius ferox. Next base: position 45,333,966 of record OX578137.1, read on the forward strand.
GTGCAATTAAACTTAATAAATTATGAAAGAAATAAAAAGAAAATAAATTTAAGTCTGTAGCAAAAGTCATTTGCTGCACACACCAATTTGTTTTTCATCACCCTGTAAATCTAAGCGGCAGGGTGTTTGATAAAATAGTTAATAAAAACATACACATGTGTACTAAAATAGTGCTTCACCTACATATTTCTACGAATTTGATAGAGAACAATCTCAATAACACATTTAAAGTGATATCTAAAGTGTCCAATATGGATGAACGTATTTGAGCGAGAGTATACAGTAATCCACAGACATTATTTATGTAGGGATATCTATGTGTGAGATATTAGGAAATAATGGGAAATATGTGGCATTCTTATTTTGTTAAATATTTACTAATAACGATGATATATGTGACATTATTTATTAACTATTTAATAATAAATAAAAGTACTTGACTTTTATTTATTAAATATTCAAGAGTTTTATTACTTCTTTATTACATATTTAAGAGTTTTTAATATTTTAAAAGAAAATAAATATTTTGTTAAATTGTTTAGATGATGTGACCTACTGTTTCATAATAAAAGTTAGAGGGCGATGATAATTAACATTTTATAATTTTTTTATTTTTTATTTATTTATTTTTATTAAATTTTATAAAATTTTATGACGTTATATAAAACATTTATTTCGTAGATAATGAATATTTTTTCACGCTGTTAAAATTTCTGAAAACCTGCACCCCTGACTGTAATGTTAAAAATTAAGACTAGTTAGATTTCAAATTGAAATTTTGAGTTTCACTAGAGATAAAAAGAAAAACCCTTCAACAGAATGCTTGTGGATAATATATGCTTTTATTAAGGAAATATACGCTTTTAATATGGAAATATATGTTTTTAATATGAAAATATATGCTTTTAATATATTTCTCTATATTATTGACCTGTAAAATTTTATCCTCATTATGTTTTTCTTCAAAAATTTCAAATTGCGGTGTTACAGTTCCGACAATCATATTTTTATTAAGTTGAATTTCTTCTTCTGTTTTGTTTGTTAAAAGAGTAGAAATAAATTTTCTATTATTTACATAATGTAAAGAATACGCGGCATGTAAATCTTTTAACGAATTTGTAATATTTAACAATACCTCCTTATCCTCAAAATTGTTTTCATTTAATTTTAATTTTATTGATTTTGTTTCTTGAGGGAGTAATTTAATTTTATGCGCTAAGCTTGCATTTAAGCATTGAATATGTTCAACTCTTGTATAATTATTTTCTGGTTCCTGTGCTTTTTTCTGATTTTTGTCTTGAAATGGTATAGATATGGATTCTTTGACAAACTTTAATATTAATTTATTTGTGTCAATTATGGCATGATGATTTTTGAGAAAGTCAAATCCTAAAATTATTTCATAAGGTGTGTTGTTTAATTGTTTAGTTATAAAAAATGAATTTTTGCATCTTTTGTTTTCAATTTTAAAGCTGAAGCTTATGCATTTTTAGAATTGGATGTTTTCCTTGGTCATGGTTTGGATTTTAACTTGTCTAGATAAATAGTTAATTTTAATTTTATTTTTGATTTTTTGAAATATTTGATCTGATAATAAACTGACACTTGCGCCACTGTCTATGAGAGCCACTGTTTTTATGTTTTCTAAATTTACGTTGATCATTGGCAGTGCGTCACTCTGTCCATACGTTGAATTCAGTAAATGTTCATTTAAATTTTGTGCATCCTTATTAATTTTGCTTGCAATTTTATGGGATCTCGAATCCTTATTTGATGCCTTATAACTTCCTATTTGTCTTTTATTTCGAGGTCCCTTTCTTAGTTTAAATATTCATTATTCTGATATTGCCTATGATTGCTTTCATAATGTGGTCCATTATTCTGATATGATCTTCTGTTATTACTCTGAAATTGTCTGTTGTTATTTCCTGCACGCCGCCGTATTCCCCGGTTATTTATGAAATTACCTCTTCTGAAATTCGCCCTACTATAATGTGCATAATTATTTTGATTAGTGGGTCTTTGTTGATAATTGGTGGTTTCTTGACTGCTGTTTTCATTTGTGAATGCCCTTTTTAAATTATTTTGTACTTTTTGAAGCGTAAAGCATTCTCACATCCAGTGATTGTTGCGACCGCACGCTATACAGAATTTCTGTGGCGGCTTTTCTGCAGTATTTTCAGCTTTTACATGATTTATTTCCACATTCTCAATTATTTTATTTTCTACTTCAATATTATTTACACAATCACTATCTTCCTCCAATGCGGATTCTATTACCTCAGCTATTTTCACTGCTTCGTCAAAGGTTTTTGGGTCATTTTTTTTATTTCTGTTCTTAAATCTTCTCTGACTATCTGTAAAAATTTGGTCAGTTTAATTTTCTCTATAATTTTTTGTACATTTGCATTAATTGTTCCGTCTATCTCTAAAAATATTATCGCCTGGTTTTCGATTTCTTGTGCAAGCTCCTTAATTGTCATATTTGGTAAATGTTTCAGATTGTTAAAATTGTTATGTTTTTGCACTAATGTTTGTTTCCTTTCAAATTTGTTTTTTAATAACTCCATGAATTTTTCATATGATTTTGCTTTTTGCAGAGCAATATTTTCTGCTAGAAATTGTTGAGTCTTTCCCTTTAATCTTGATTTGACAATTATAATTTTCTCTTGTTCGGACCATGATGTTAAATCCGCTATTTTCTTAAATTGTATGGTAAAAAAATTGACATTATTTTCCTTTTGCCCATCAAATGATGGCAACATCTGCATAATTGGCAACGATGTATTTTGCTGCGCTTGATTTGAGGGCATCTGTACATGGACCGCGTTATTTGTTACAGCCGAATTATCTGTTATACTGCTATTTACATTTACCTCCTGCTGCATATTGTTAATCGGAGGATCTTGCCTCGCTCTTTTATTTGATTGCCTAGTTTTATTCGGCGCCATGATTTAATACACTGTTATACACTTCTGAATATATACTAAATATCTATACTAATACACACATATATACACAATGATACAATACATATTTAAATTATCATTTTCATGCATATTCCTATCATTATACTGAGTTACATCTCATTATTGAATTCATTATTAAATTCATTATTAAATTCACTATTATATTCAAACTCATTATTAAATTTAATTTTGTCTTTTATTTATATTTTTACTTTCTCTTATTAACATTATAATTCTCTCCGAGCTTGACCACATACGGCACCAATTCACGCGGCGACATCATGTCATAAGGTAAAATTGTCCTTATCAAAAATTACGAGTATAGGACTTACCTATGATGCCGCCACTAAGGGTGGAGCATGTAAGCTCCCGGTTCTCAAGCTTGGAATACGAACACACAAAACATAAAGAAATACATATGCTTAATTGCTCAATTTATTTTAATATTTTACTTAATAGATATCTATTGTAATCTTGAGTAATTATACTGTAATTAAATCAATTATTAAAAGACACATAATACTGACAATATTACATTAATATATATATTTACACACATAATAACTTTGATTTAAATTTCTTAAAAACAGTTTCATTTAAACAATCGATAAAGAATAGTTCTTATAGTTCAATATTTACGAACTCGTTCATATGATCTATTCATACGAACTGGTAGTTAATTATTTTAATACTCGTTAAAGGTGTGCCTTCCGTGCTAATAGTGACAATTGAAAGTTGGTTACCTTTTCTCTTTGTGTTACGTGCATATTCGTGCTATTTCAATGATGTAGGAAAACCGTTACACATCTAACTGCACTCGCTACCATTTCATTGCTCACATTCTATAGACACTTTTCACAAACCCAAGAACACATGATGCTGACTCGTTCGAAAGTTTTAAGTCCACTGGAGTTTTTTTGAATACGGCATTGGGGCGCTTTTTCTTTCCCCCATTCATTCCCTACCACATCTACCATTCGCTGTTGCTGCAGACGGGGATGACCACTGTTTATATATGCATTTGTTGTGATTGGCTCTCTCTGCAGCATTTAGATAGTTCATTATTTAGGTTGGCATTTGTAATGGGGGTGGAAACATGTAATACAAATATTGTGTTACAGTATGCGTTTATGAAACGCCCTCTTTATCGTTACCCCTTGCGAAATTTCGAAATGTTAAACTCTCCTTTCAGTCTGAAATTTGAGACGGATTGAATAACACCAAAGCCATGATTATTTAGTTTTTTTTTTCTTTTGAATTGGCGGCTTAAGGTCACGATAGTCTCTTCATCTCCTTCCACAATTATCTGAAATTGAGATGCAGGATTCCTTTTCCATATCAGGACAACTGCTTGAGTGGTACCTCCTTAAGCATAACTTTCTTTTCTACCCTCAACATTAGCGAAGACAAAGACGTCCATAACAGTATGAGGCTAACGCTATTATGCTTACGGAAAGGACAAGCGCGACTTTGAACTGCCGATTTAAAAGAAACATACTATAACTATTGTGGAAACCCTGGATACATTTTATACATCACCGCATCTGTCAGTTAGCCCATTGCGTATTATTGATATACAATGTCTTAAAAAAGCATTTATTTAATACAGGATTTATTTACAGACTTGTGGACATATTCATAAAATAGGAACAACATGGCATAAAATATATTGTGGTTTGCGTAAAAGAATTATATACAGATGTATTTGTTTTAATGCTCAAAATGTATTTAAATAGTTACCAGCATTTACCAATATTGGTAAAATTCTCAATTAATATCTCAATATGCTCACATAAAGAGTCCAGGAGGAGTTGAGGTTTGTAAGGAAATTTAAAGGAAAAAACTTTATGTTGACATTTAGTATAATATCATGTTTTGATTAAGGACACACAGGATTTCAACCAAAACTTAATTTAACCTACATGGTGTCTGGAATTCTTCATTCTGTAAGCAGCTGGGATCAAATTATTGATACTGAAAAATTTCAACAAGATTTCTGTGATGAAGTATTGCATATAGTCAATTTTTAACGCCAGTTTTTGACTATATTTGAGCTTATGAGTGATTTATCTTAAAATGTTTCGCTCAGCTGGAGAATACTAGGAGTATTCTTATGATAAACGACGTCAAAAGCAACTGCGTACACCAAATTTCATTATAGTTAAGTCACAGTCCGATTTTTTTTTCAATTTGATCATTATTGATATTAGAAAAAGTAATTATTCTTTATATATTAAGAAATCTGACTTATTTTATTTATATTTGTTGAAATTAATTAAATAATGCTTTGGAATGCAAAATTTTATAAGTCTATCATTAATATTGTAGAACAGTTAAATAATTGTAACATGGCAATTAAAACAATTGGGAATAATTTTCATCAAGTGCAGAGTAAACAATGCTATTAGTTTAATTTATGATGTGAGATATTCTAAGCATTCCTTTATTTTTCTGGTGGGGATTGGACGTATTTCAGCAATCTGCATTATCAATGTATTGTAATGTGTTATGAAAACTACATATGCGAAACTACAATTGCTAATAATTAATTTTAAATGTTGCAATTTCTACATAAGAGAGAAATATAAGGTTAATATGTTTCAACATGTTTATACAGTTCTTGGATATTGCGTAAGCTTTTATGAAATCTACTTGTTTAACTGTTACAATGAGCATGATAATTGCTGATCATAAGGTACATACATATATTTTATTTTGTAAATTAATTTTAATCCCTATATCTTTAGACAAAACTGGTTATAGCCATCGCTCAGGATATTTGTATTTATCTCTTGTTTTTAGACACCATATACTTTCTTCTCATAAAATTCTGCTTCAAAGGGTTATACTTGTAAATGGTAATACTGTCTCTGTGGTGTAATAATTTCCCTGCGGTGTAATACTTTCCCTGTGGTGCAATACGTTCCCTGTTTCGAACTGTGTTATCGGTACTTGCTTATGATTAAACAAAAAAGATCTTGCATAAATCATTGATTATGAAACACTTTCCAACTTCAATGCAATTTTATAGAAACATTTCCAAAATGCGATACATTCATCGGTAATGTTCTTAAAATTATCACAATACTACATTAATTTATTATATTTGAAAACTTAAAACTTCATCGAAGAAAATGAACTTCATTCAAATACCGACATTGAAATATAAATTACCTTTATAGACATATGCAAAATTCGATACATTCCTCGGTAATAATTTTTAAATTATAATAATACTACAATAATTTATTATATTTAAAAACTTCATCGAAAACAACTGAACTTTATTCAAATGACGTCATCGAAATATAAATCGCCTCTATATAAAAGCAGCATTACATTCATAAATATTTTTCCATTCCTTTATTTCATCACAATACTATAAACATTCATTTTATTTAAAAACTTGGATACTATAATAATTTATTTTATTTAACTTTGAAAACAGAAGTCTTACGGGACGTTTCTACTAGACGCGCTGTTTTTGATCTGGTGAAGCATTAAGACAAAGAAGCTCTTTTGCTTTATTTAAAAATGGCTGTGTGTGATGCAGAACTTGTGTAAATGGTGGAATCAGTTGATAGAAGATCAGCAAACGAATGCAGCAAACCTTAAAGCAGCATGGAGGTATAAGCAATTTATCTCTATGCTTAAAACTTCATTGAAAAAATCGTCTGGTTCTCTGTGTAAAATCAATGAAGGTTTCATTCATGTCATCTATATTGCAGACCCCATGAGCTAAATAATCTTGCGTTAAAGAAATGCAGCAATTCTTATACAACTCATTTAACATATTTTAGTGTTTATATTCTCCATAAGTGAAAATTAGGCTTCGCTGTAGAAATAATCAAAGTTGGATGATCATTTAAACTCAAATATATTGTAATTGCGTTGTTTTAGAATGTGGATGCACAGAATTTAAGCAAAAATAAAGCGGTTTCAGAATGGATACAACACTAAATATGAATTAAAAAGAAATTTCAAAAATTATGATTTTGACACAATACGGATGCTATATTTTATGTTGCAGTGGGTCACGTAATCTCTTCATATAATGGTCAAATGATCTCATCATATAAAGGGTGTAATTAATATATTTAATTTTTATTTAAAAATGTGAATATATTTTGCTTAATTTTTTTTCTATATATTATGGGATAATTTGAATATGTCCTAAAACTTTCGAAAAAATTTGTGAATTTTGAATTCGCTTTAAAAATATTTGAAAAATTAGGTCCCATTAGGTTCAATATTTTTCATTTTTTTAACCCGGGTTCAATCCAAAACTAAGCGGGTGATATTGCTCATTTCCATTCCCGTAGGTCCCACAGTCCGTCTGAACAACATACTCAAATTTCATTTTGATAAAGTCATTTTTTCGACAGTTTTCGTGCTAACGGACAGACAGAGAGACAGATAAAAGGAATACCGTCATAAACCCTTTTCAACTATGTTGTAAAGTGTTAAAAAATGCATTTCTGGTTTTAGTACATATACAGCAAGAGGGATACAGAGAAAAATCTGTGTGTGTTCGTAATCATTTAAAAAAAATTATAAAATCAGTTCGTAAACCTATGCAAAAATTTAATGAAATATGAAATGTTATATGAAAAAGTTGTTTCATATGCACTTTACCCTATGTTGGAGACATTATTTCGCACATAAATTACACGCATAAACCCAGACAGAAAAGTGTATAAAACAGAAAAAAGCTGGTAATGTAAACGACAAAACACAATGGGAATATCTCAAAGGGAAAATAATGATAAAAGTCTAACAATAAATTGTCTTCTCACTAAGTTTTGCAATTCTTATACATGCCAATAACACCTTCATCGTAACAGACACTTATATATCTTCTAATTCTTTTCTACCAGGATAACGTATTACTTCAGTTAAGATGAACAGATAGGAAATATATCTAACACAAAATGGTGTTCCATTTGCTTGAAACATAAAATGTTCTAAGAAACGAGATCATAAGATAAAAACACTGTGGTTTAGACAATATAAAAGTAGGTCTAATGTTTTAAGCTAATCAATACATAGTTTTAAAAATAAGTTAGATATAAATAAGCATGAATTTTAATAAGAAGTAGAATAAGTCGTAACTGAATAACAGGAAACAATAATAAAAGATATATATATATATATATATATATATATATATATATACTGGGGGGACTCTGCACCGTGCTCGCTCCGCTCCCACAACACCCTTCGGGAGGCTTTGCCTCCTACTCGCTGCGCTCGCTGAGCTCGTTTCATATATATATTTTATAAAAAGTCTACTTTCAAAAATATATTTTCTATCCCTGCCTATTTTTCGAAAAGAGGGAAAAGGAGGGATCCTGAACCCAGGGAATCCAAAAATTGAATTCCTTGATCATGAGCTCACTTCACGAGCTTTTTCATGCCAAACTAAAGTTTTAATAAACAGTTTATTTCATCGTGTTACCCTATTACTTATCTATAAATGTATCGAATTTCATATTTTGTATGCTGTAGTGTTTACGGTACGATACAGAGAAATCTCTAATCGGGACGAAATGAAAAAAAAAAGTTCACTTCAGAAGTGCAGAACAAGTAAAATATCTCAAAAACAACATCGAAATTAAACAAGAAAGATCAATCATGCATAAAGCATTGATTATGTGAAACACTTTCCAACTTCAATACAATTTTATTTAAACATCTCTAAAATGCGATATATTCCTCGGTAATATTTTTTTAAATTACCACAATACGACAATTATTTGTTATATTTGAAAACTTAAATCTCCATCGAAAAAAATGAACTTCATTCAAATGACGGCATTGAAATATAAATTTACTGGTTTAAACATCTATAAAATGCGATACATTCCTCGGTAATATTTTTAACATTATCGTAATACTACAATAATTTATTATATGTGAAAACTTCATCAAAAACAAATGAAATTCATTCAAATGGCGACATCGAAATATAACACGCCTGGATCTCTCTATAAAAGCAGCATTTCATTCAGCACCTCTTTTCCATTTATTTCATTCATCACAATACTATGATAATTTATTTTATTTCAAAACGTAAGACCATGGAGGTACAAGTAATTAAACTCTATGCTTAAAACTTCATCAAAAAATTGACTGCTTCTCTGTGTAAAATCAATTAATATTTCATTCCTATCAGCCATATTGTAGACTCCATGAGTTAAATAATTTTGCGTTAAAGAAAGGCATCGATTCTTATACAACTTATTCTACATCTTTTGGTATTTACATTCTCCATAAGTGAAAATTAGATTTTGTTGTACAAATAATCAAAGTTGGATAATCATTTAAACTCAAATATATTATAATTGCGTTGTTTTAGTATATAGATGCACATAATTTAAGCAAAAATAAAACGGTTTTAGGATGGATACAACACTAAATATGAATTAAACAGAAATTTAAAATTCGCGATTTTGACACAATATGGATACCAAAATTTTATTTTGTAGTAGATCACGTGATATCTTCATATAAGTGTCACGTGATCTCTTTATATAAAGGGTGTAATTATTATTTTAATTTGTATTTAAAAATCTACTGAATATATAGTGCTGAAGTAGTTTTCGTGGTACGAAACAGAGAATTTCGAGAAACGAGAAATTCCTCAAACAGCAGCGGCGTCAGTTGCTTTTATTCAATATATATATATATATATATATATATATATATAGGGTGAGTCGGAATTGTTTTTACAAAAGCAGAAGGGTGATAGTACCTCACCAAACGAGCAATAATTACCATGGAACATAGGGTCGCATTGTACTCAGAGAGGCAGAAAAGAGTAAAATTAGAATACGAACTTGCACGTACACCAGTGTTGGGAAACCAATGAACGTTACCAAACGTTGTACAAACAAATTTATTGTGCAGCGGCAAACTCACAGCAAGTGCTCAAAGTGGCGACCACGCGTGTCGTTGCACCGTTCACATCGGAGGAAGGAATGACTGACCACTCTCTCGAAGATTCAGGGTGTTGTGTTAATGTGGTCTGAGGCAACAACGAAGCGCGAGACGAGATCTTCCGCCGAGTCCACAGGCGTCTCGTACACTAAAGATTCCATGCGGCCCCAGAAGAAAAAGTCCAGTAGGTTGAGGTCTAGTGAGCGAGGAGGCCACGCCACAGGTCCGCCACGACCGATTCAGCGTGCGGGATATGTGGCATTCAAGAAGTTCCGGACCGTGATGGAAAAGTGTGCCGGGGCTCCATCGTGCATAAAACACGTCGCTCTGGATGGGGAGCGGAACGGCCTGCTATAAACTGGGCAGCACGTGTTCCAAAAAGATACGGTATATTGACCACACAAACGGTCTGGCAAAATGTACAGGATTGACCAGGTAATCACCAAGAATACCTGTCCAGATGTTCACGGTAAATCCGTGCTGGTGTTTACGATGGGTTGTGCAGTGGGTATTAACGGCAGACCACCCGTGTTGATTGTTCATGTTGAAAATGCCTTCTCTGCTGAACGTTGCCTCATCGGTAAATAAAACTAATGCAGGCAATCGTGGATCGGTATTCCTCATCCCGAGCATCCACTGCAGAAAGACTGCCCAGCGGGGATAATCATCTGGGTACAAAGATTGCACCTGTTGCCCGTAGTAGGGGTGCATGCGTTCCTCGTGTAAAATACGCCACACCACTTTCTGAGAAACACCTATTTCGTCTGCCACCGCTCGCGTACTGGTGGACGGACGGAGCTGCTGCAAATCTTTTCAGGATTCGCTCTTCCAGTTCAGGTGTTCGTGCAATTCGCGAACGTCCTGCATTGCTGTTAGAGATGGCGAACGACCCGGTTTCCCGCAGTCGTCGATCGACCCTGGCAAAGGTAGGATGACTGGGAATACGAAGCGTTGGAATCCGCTGCTTGTACAATCTTCGTGTTGCGCGTCCATTCCCTTTGGCTTCACCGTATGTGAGGTGCATGTCGGTCAATTCCTCGTAGGTGTACTCCGCTATAGCATTCATGAAACGTGTCGGACGATGTTATCACGGGAATGACTCGCAGCGTTGAAGTTGTGCCGGTTTTTAAAGGGCAACGTGTGCTCTGACTGGCTATCGCCGGAACATATTAGGAGCCAGTTATGCTGATTCTGCTCCCTGGACATTTGCATACGGTAACTGCGTTCATGTCTGGCGTAGGAGATACTACGTAGGCAGGTACACAATCCCCAGCTTAAATTTAAATTTTAATAATTATTTAAAATACTTTTATTTATTATAATTTTTTGAAATAATTTTCCGAAGATATATGTATTTTTTAGAAAATTGTTACATTTTACTTACTTAAAGTAACACGATTCAAAGTATTTTTCTCATTAAAATGCATATTTTAATGTTTTAGAAGCTAAAATCACCCATCCTTCCTTTTTCATAAGGAGAAACATGACATTAAGACCATCCATTGTTAAACTCCTCCCTAGCCTATTAACAAATATAGGAAACAAGTTTATAGAAGGCTTGGCTATTTCTGTCCCATTTTCAACCATTTATAAACAATCAATGATTGGATGTGGGACGTGATCAATGGGTAGATGAGGGTGGGTAGTGGAAACCTAATGGATCCTCCATTTTGGGTCAAACAGGATAATATTAATTACTATTTGAAGAAAATAATCATTATTTGTAATACTAAAGAATTTTATTCATTTTTCTCGAATAACTTAGGATTTACCTAAATTTAAACAATCTCAAGACGAAGAAATATACTAATCATGACCACAATTAAAATTTAGTAGCTAGCAAATGAGACTTAGCTATTTATATAGGCATCAATATGGCTAAGCATCCATTTGTGTATTTGGGAGTTTAGAACGAATAAGGATCATTTCCCTTTAAAATCCCCTGTTAGACGAGAAACTCCGTTAAAAAAAAGTGGTTGATAATTTTAGTGGATTATTAGCATATTGTATTTAAAGATATTTTTAAGTTTTCATAGTACAGTGTTTGTAAATATTTAATAAGCAATATTGTTTTGGGACATTGTTGACTACAGTGATATTCAACTAAGCCTAAGATTATGTTCCAGATTTTTCACAAATATGCCAACATTTAAAATGTTATACTTTGTATGCATGTAACTTATATAGGTAATATATTTTAAAATATTGTGCATTTCTTTCACTCTTAGTATATTTATATTAAATTATTTTATTTTATTCAACAAGGAAATAACACTTATTGAAAGAGCGAATTCCAATGTAAATTCACTTATCATAAAAAAAAACCTTTTTTAAGTTAAAATGAGAATCGCTTATCCTGCCCAGTCAATAATATTTACAATATAATCACGTATATATATATATATATATATATATATATATATATATATATATATATATATATATATATATATATATATATATATATATATATATATATATATATATATATATATATATATATATATCTTGATCAACGATTTTTGGTTTGGATTCGTATTTTAAAGTAGATTTTGGACCATTGACCATATATGCATGCACAAGGTTTTTCACCCCTAGTGTATCAGTGAATTTAAAACATGCCCTATGAATTGGAAGGCCAAGGGGTTATGTGGTAAAGTGAAATTCACATAAATACAACACTAACGCTTACCAAGTGTCATCCAGTTGACATAGTAGTCGTATACTTGAAATCTAGAAAGAATGATTACATTGCGGGGATAAAGAAAAGCCAGCCATGTTTGTGGCCACTAACACTTTTATTAAACACATAAATTATAAATCACACTACTAATAATCAAACATTATACACTTAAAACCTACCTAACCTGCCATCGGGGTGTACTGGGTTATTTCAATAATTGTTAATTTATATTATCATTAATTTAAATCTCAACCCGATATAACACTAGGAATTTTCCCAGGCTCAAACTTATTGATATCCTTATCGGTAGATTGAAATACATATATTAGCATTACAATTGAATTTCAAAATACAATACCTCCACCACTGATGGCTGACTTCTTAATACAAATAACCACCTACAAAAGTTCATATGGTTAGGGGCCTGGGAAACACAGTACACAAGGGCCTACTGTTGCTGGAGACTTTACGGAGATTGGGAGTAGGCTGGGGCAATGTCGCTATGCGCTCCACTATCCAAGTGTTGGTTGGAATAAGACCTCGTCAAAGGTACTTGCATGCGACAAGATCCTGGCTACTCGCCAGCGATTTAAAATGTCACGAAGGGCCTGCCTGCCTGCTGCATAGGCGCTTGCTTGGTGACAATAAAATCGACTTCCGCTACTGCCTGATGAGAGTTATCAAGGCCGTCGAGATCCACTCCAGTTCTTTCTGCAGGAAAATGCCCTAGGACGGTATTCGCCTATTATTCAGGAATCCGAGCTGTACTGGTGTAGATAATGCTCAAACATCTAGTGCCTAGGGTTCTGTTTCCTGTGGCAAGTTTATTTATGAATACAGCTACACAAATAGCGGGGATACTGATTTCCAAATTCCCGTAGCCTGCAAGAGTTTGGAGCGGCTCGATCCGCAGCCAAGGGAAGTCATGAAAAATGAGATCCTCTCTCACGAGAATAATAAATGGAATATGACATTTTTTAAATTGGGTCCCATCACATTTTGTGGGGGTGGAACCAAATGTTGCGCTAGGTTTCCGAGTTCGCTCATTCGTTACACAACTTATGCGTGAGAATGGGTGGGACCAACTTCCGGAATACTTATTGGATCGCAGAATGACGCTCATTTTATATGCGTTCCAATAAAATTTGATGACCTGCGGGTTCCCAGCAGCCGGAAGGTTTCGTGCGAGCCCCGGAGTGACTTAACAATTGGAAGGGGGCCATAATTTACAAGAGATTTGTCGTTCCAATTTAGACATTTATTACAGCATGTCTTACCTGGAAACTTACAACTTCTGTGTTGTATATTCAAACCTTGACGCCGAACTATCCCATCGTATCTGTGAGGAGGCATCGTGCTAGAAATTAAACTTGCCATCCACATTACCGACATTGAGTAATAACTTCCCACCCCTTTTTTTATGGCTCGATCCCGGTGAGCATGAATAGTATTTGCGCAATATGTAATTATTATGTTATTCTTCATGACTGGATAATCATTAGACTACAGTCCCTCCAATGTCCTTATGAATAGAACGTCTGGGTTTCTGACTAAATTAGTTCTCTCATTAAGAGGGTTTTTCGTCTCGAAAAGTTGTGTGATTCCTAAACAAAATAAATTGCCTTTTTTCTCGTTTGCCATGAAGAAATATAGGATATTTTATTGTACACTTTTTAACATTACTTTTACTTTGAACATAAAATAGTTATGCATGAAAATACTAAGATCTGATAAGATAAATCCAATATACGATACTAAGAATCGATATGGCTATCCAGTATTAAAGTATTGATGTAGGTTCTACTTTAAACTGCCTTTCGTGTGTGTTTTGAAATTTCTGTACGCTTCTTTGGTACTTTTATTCTCAAAGCTACTTTATAAAAGCATCGAAGTTCCCCATCTATCAGGATAATATATTACTTTAGATAAGAGGAAAGGAAAGAAAATGCATCTAGCATGAAATGGCGCTTTATTTGTATGAAACATAAAATGCTTTAAGAAACCTGGCGATAAGGAAAAGGAAATATGGTTAGGAAAGAAATGGCTTACAGTTAGAGCTGTTCAGTATAGAACGTCTTTCATTGGGATAAAACGAACGAAACTGGAGTCGATTCAAAACGAGAGTCGGGTTCGTCCAAAAAGAATAATATCTCCATATTAATAAATTGCAAGGTCACGTTAACATAGCCGTTCCAGTAAGTTATATTATCATAATTAGGAAAATTATTATTCCCAATGTGCTTTAAGCATTGAATTTTCGGAATTTCTGCAGAAATAAAATTAACTTTACATGATTTTAAAATCAACTAGTGGACTTTATCTGCTAGCGGTCACTAATTGTATATAGAAACCAATTTTCAAAGACATCAGGTTTTTAAATGTTTTGCGTGCGCCCCGCGGGTGTAAAAGTCGCATCAGCAAATTTAAGTTCACATTTTGCGTCAAGTGGGTACATTCCAAAGTCGGCCACAAATAAAATTATAAATTCGAATATTTTAAAAATCACCCCACCACTTGCTCATTTTAATCGGAGTTTTTGAATGTGAATTGAAGTAAAATTGAAAAAAAATGAAGTAAAATTTTAATCCAAATTGATATCTTACGAAGTTAATATCGTAGAAAATTAATTCTGTTTTTAAACAAAATGCTTATAAATATGTTACAATCATATATTGCAAGAACAGAATCTCAATCTGCTGTATTCGCAAAATTATATTTTTGCAATTTAATAGCTTCTTCAGCAGGTGAACGAAAAGTGCTTTTCCATACATTAAGAGATGTTATTTACCACTCAACCGTACTTTCCGGTATTTGGTGTCACATGACTTCCTTTTTTCGATGAGGAGTAGAAAGAAATTCAAGTAAAAAGGCCCAAGGACTTTCTGGATGAAAGTTATCAAATGATGAATGTAACTGTAAAAATTAACCAATAATGTTGCAACAAAAAGAATCGAAGTTTTATAGAAATAAGTCCTTTTACATACGAAATTTGAAGACCCTACCTCCAAGAGTTTATTATAGGCGTAAATTTAATACTGAACATTACGTTACTTTGAAATGAAAGACATAAAATTGTTAATTTAATTTAAAATAATTAACAAATAATGTTACGACAAAAAGAATAGATGTTATTTAGAGGCAAGACTGAACACTAAACGATGACAAACATTGAAAACCCTTCCTAGACGATATATATTTTATTTTCAATTATAATTTTGAGCAAGACTTGGAAAAGTGTAAAACACGAAGTTTTCATCAGAGCACAGCGATTTTTTCCTGTAAATGCGTATGACGTTACAATTTTATTAAGTTGCAATCTTATATTTAAAATTTCTATTTGAAAAAATATATAACTTTATTCTCAGCACCCCTGATGGCAGCTGGTCTGGCTCCATGCTCCGCGAATCGATAAACAAGAGGAGAAATCGTTCTTAGTTCTGAATGGATTCATTCTTGTTTTCTGAGATTTTTAAAGATTTGTCAACTTAATCAAGATTCCGGATTCTAGATACTATTTGAAATTGTCTGTCGTAAAAAAAAGTGGTTCTAACTTCAATTTTGAATTAAAAGACATACACGCTCTTTTTCACCACCCCAAAATAAGATTTTTCGTATTTTTAAAAGTCCCGGGTCCCTCTTAGGTTCGATACCTGCATTAAAAGAACTCGCGCTTATAGTTCGTGTAAGCGTTTTGCAATTTTGTTCACATACATGCATATACACATACGCGATTAGCTTTTAATATATAAGATGATAATTAGGGAAGAACAAATACATGATTTAAAATCAAAGATGAACATTTTTATTGGGATCATTATGTGGTAAATAGATGACGTTTAGAATACCTCGAAGAAAATATATTAATGTATAAAATGGGAGAAAGGGGCGATAATTTGAGAAATGACCAAATATTGTCTTTTGTAGAACAAATATATTTTTTGTAGTCTTGATCATAGGTATTGTCTTTTGTCTAACAAATATTGTTATTTGTCTATGTAGACTGTTATGAAATATTGTCTTTTTCATGTTTATAACTGTTGAACTAATTTGATAAAGATAAAATATTAGCTATAGGTAGGTGTTAGAATAATGTGCCAATTTATAATTATTCTTCAACAAATTATATTGACATTCTTAATAAACCGTCTAATTTCAATGATCTGTAGATACTGTATGTAGATACTATATAGCTGTTTACTATATAGAAACAAAGTCCATAATATTTCGTTGATTCTACTCAAAGAACAATAAACGCCTTAAAGAGGTCTAGCATGCAGTGAATCAATCCTTGGATATACGATAGTTGGTATTTGTAGTACCACACCCTAATACAACACACATTTTAGTACTTTGTTCACAACTAGATACACACAGTCATACAGCCATCTGTTCCAAATATATTCAAAATTGGTTTGAGATGTCTTAAAACGTGCTTTACCGTCCAAATTTTGAATATGTAAAATAATGTCCCTTCTATACCAGTGATTTTCAACCAGGGTTCCACAAAAATTTGGAACATCCGCAAAAAAGCAAACTTTTTTTTTCCTATTTACACGGTTTTATTTAGGTTGTTTTTTTGTACTAATTGAATAACATTAAAATTATTAAAATTGTAACGTAATCTTTTGAAATAATGAAGTACTAAACAATGATGCATAAAAAATGAAGAAGAATTTTGAAAGTTTAACTGGATTTAAAACGACGATGTAACTGCTACTTTATATTTTATTTCCCATAAATATGTAATTTCTGTAGATTTCAGTAATCCTTTCTATTTAAAAACCACTTATGCATCTGTACAAAAGAATAAAAACATTTTCCATCAGGAAAACATATAAACTCAGATAAGAGGCAAGAGAAGAAAACGTATTTGGAATGAAATGCAGTTTGTTTGCTTGAAATTTACTTTTGTTTTGATTTTTGGAAAGCTGGAGTTAAGTGAAAACAACATAACTCAGAAGAATTTTTGTACTTTAAGCTATTTAGAATATTTTATACAGAAAATTTGGTTTAATATCAACTTGAAAAAATTAAACCTATTTATTTGTGTGTTTGAGAGAGTACAAGTGAAATATATTCCACTTTAAATTTAAATCACTTTTAAATTTATATATTACGAAATAACTAATAATGTTATAATACTGTATAATGTAAATAATGTCATAATATAAATAATGTTACAATAAGCAAAAAATCTGATGTGGACAGCACATGACTTTCCTTATATAATGCTATGAATTTACTACTTTTACAGCAAAAAAATAGGTTATTCTAATAGTAGATACCTATATTCTCTCCAAGATATTGAATTTTCGTCAATTAGTCGTCATTTTCATTGATTTAGCGTCATTTTTATCAATTTGGCGACATTTACGTTAATTTGGCAACAATAAAAATGTCGCCAAGTTGGCGACATTTTTATTGCAATATTCGTCGTCAAAATCTCGTCAAGCGATGTAGACGGAGAAATAAGTTATTCTTATAGCAGATAAATGACTATTGCCGTTCAAATACAAAAGTATTACTCAAAGTATCTTTTCTCATGAATGGAACGAGCTAGATCTACGAGAATGATGTCACCCAATTTATCGCATGATATTGCATATGAAAAGTGAACATGTTTCTCAACAATTAATATATTTTTTTAATATATGCGATTTTTTGAAATTTTTTTTGAAAAATGTGCAATATTTCGAGAACGGTTCATGCTTGCATTCTAGTTTATGTCAATCGTTTACTAAGGAAAAATTACATACGAAATGTCTTTATTAAGGGTAACTTAATTAAAGATTTTGATTTTTTGATGATTTTTTCAAAATTTCACTCCAAAATTTAAGGGAATTCTGAACATTCGATTGCGTTTAAAAAGAACAGGCTTCCAGTGTTCACGGATTGCGATTCCTAATTTTATTCGAATCACTCCATTCGTTCGTGAGATATCGTCTCCACAGCTCCACAGACGCACTAACACACACGCACACACACATGGAAAGAGAGAAAGATAAAGAGAGAGAGAGAGAGAGAGTGAGAGAGAGAGAGAGAAAGACAGATCACCTGAAAAACGTTTGTATTCATGGATGCGTGAAACGTGGTCTCCCTTTAGAAACTCAAATTTGAATTTTCGACCCCGTCACAATACTTTCGTTATACATTATACTAAGTATATAAGGAAAGTTAAAATATAATACATTTAATGATAAATTTAGGAATTTACTTGCTAAACCAAGACAATTAGAAAAGTATCAAGCATTTGGAAGTGTAACGAGTGTTGGAAAGTCTAATACTTTATGCTCTCTTTGAGTGACGATAGAAGTACTGATTCTATTTGTGAGAAACAAAGTAGGATCTCCTTTAAACAGTTATTAAACGGTACTGGTAATGGTGTTAATCTGTTAAATTCAATCTTAGGCATTGAAATGAAACTTTAAATAAATAGAGAGAAAAAATATGAACCGTTAAGTTATTGATAAGAGAATTAGAGGAATTTAGGAGGAGGAAAATAGTTAAACCCTTGTAGAATTGTATTTAACATAATTAAAGAAAGCATCATTAATGATTTTTATGTTCTTGTTTGTAAAGGGCAAAAACATTATAAAATATTACTCAATTATTCTCTTTTTTTAATTAAAATGTCATTCCAACTACTGTAGCTAATGTTGTGGATAAAAAACTTCGTTATTAAGTCCCAGAATATTTTTTATTCCTCTATGTTTCTTCTTTTTTCTGTTTATATGTTTTAAACATAGAATGTCATAAAATCTGTAGATAATGCAAAAAATATTGGCTCAGACATATATATTATTTTTAGGTAAATAGTATTGTTAGAAAAACTAAATATAAAAAATATATATTTAAAAACATATCTCAGAAATAAAGCTTAGAAATATACAAACGTGGAATGAATTGTTGCGAATTTATAAAATGCTCCATTGCTTTTCGTTTCTAAAAGGAAAAACAACTTTTACAGGCAACTATCACTATTACGTGAAATTAGTGTTGCCAGAACTTTACATCTTTACGGGGCCGGAATTGACAATGGAATTGCTATTGCCAGATTTGGCAAATATCGCCAACGTAGTGAATCTTGGAGGCTTTCCTAATGTGCAAGAACTTTAAAAATATCTTCTAGTCTCAGAGAAACGAGTGCTTTCTTGAAACCTCCAGTGAGAGTATTAGACAAGCATCGTTCACTTGGAAAGTGTGGAAGAGTGTACGTGATAGGAGATAAATCGAATTGTTAGATATGTCAGTATCTTTAGAATAATATATGCTATTTTATTAATAAGTTTAGCATTTAATTACTCTTTTATTGTACTCGCCAGGATTTAAATGATATTTTAAGTTATTTTTGAGTTCCTGTTCATGCTTATCAGCGTTTATTACCCAGAAATCTGGACTCATTTTTTTATCCTGGGAGTACACCCACAATGCAAGAGCAGACGTCGCAACAAATTGGTGTCAGAAGTGGGATTTCTGAATATGTGACAAGCGGTACAAATATATATGATACACTTTACAATCATTTGCCTATCTACACAGAAAAGCAACTTTTACATGTATAGGACAGTGAATCCAGTTTATGTATTCAATACATAATTATTCATGTAACATTTCTAAGTAAAAATGTGGAAATGCAATTAGTTTTCCATATTATAAATGTAAAATCATGGAACCGTAATTGCATTTTATGTTTACTTTCCATATTTGTAATCATGTGCGTATACTATAATAACATGAAAGAAAAAAAAATCTGCTGTGGGCAGCACATGTTCTTTCCTGAATAATGTAATGAGTTTTTTCACACAGCGAATTAATGCTGTACGAGATCTATAACACAATGATTTGATTTTGGCATTACATTAACACTACGTCAATTTTTTTGCATTTGGTAACTTATAATTCCAGTGAGTTTTATTTATAATTACTTGCAAAATCCTCATCAAAATTCAATTTACTGTTAATGGATATCCAGTGAAATAAAAAACTATTGGTGAATTTTCGAACGTTAAAACACAAAGCTAGTACATAAGTATACCAAACTTTTCTCTCATGAATAGAACAATCTAGATACACGAGAAAAGTTTTAACAGATGTATTGTATAATATTGCATATGGAAAGAAAGTAAACGAATTTGATGGTATTCATTATTTTTATAATTTTATGTATTTTTTTTACACATTTATTTTAAAAAGTGCGATATCATGAGAACAGGTTGTAGTAACGTTATGAAAAGTTATGGCGTTCATTTTTAAATGAAAAATTGTTCATGAAATGACTCTTTTTTACTTTCCCTGCAATACATGGTAATGTATAGGGAAAGTATTGGAATCATACCGAAAATCACAACTCGAGTTTTCGACGGATCTATACGTTTCGAGACCTCTGGAATACGAAAAAACCATTTTTAGCGTGACATCTGTGTGTGTGTGACTGTGTGTCTGTGTGTCTGTCTGTCTGTGTGTCTGTCTGTGTGTCTGTCTGTCTGTCTGTGCAGATTTTGTATCCTCTCTAACTAAAAAAGTAATTGACTGAATTTCATAAAATTTGGTAGGTAAGTCACTTGTGGGCAACTTTGATGCTGATTAGTTTTGGGTACGATTCGGGATAAAGGAACCCGCATATTTTTGCGAAAAGGCCCGCAAAAACTTGTATCCACTCTAACTAAAAAACTAATGGACTGAATTTCACAAAATTCGGCCATTTGTGGATCACTCTGGTGCTGATTAGATTTTCGTATGATTCGGAAAAAAATAACCTGCATTTTTTTCCAAAATGGCCCGCAAAAATCGTCCAAATCTAAACTAAAGAACTACGTATGCTCAAATATATCCATTAAATGCTAATTTAATACGTAATTTTTAGAGAAGAAAATAATAAGACTAACCCCATTACATAAGGACCAGCCGTTCTCGAGATATTTTAGTTTTTCATATTTTCTCTACGCCACCTTTGAAAATAAGTCCAGTTACCGAATGAGAACGAAAATTGAATTAAAAGTGAAATAAATTTCATTAAAAAAAAGAGAGCGTGGATATAAGTCTGCAGGGAAAGTCATGTGCTACCCACATCAGATTTTTATCATTAGTGAAGATCCTGGCGCTATTTCGACTTTTCCGGTAATTTATTTCAATATTGAGGGTCTTCAGAATATTCGATTACATTAAGTATCAATATGATTCAAGTATTCACGAATAGTAATGATCGTACCGAATAAGTTTCGTAATTACTCACTCGTTTGTGAAATATCATGTCCACAGGTTCACAGAAACACACTCTAGCAGGCACATGCAGACGACATACAAATACACACTAACAAATCTCTACTCAAGCATACGCCCACTAACATATATACACATATATATCACCTCCAAAACGTTTGAGTTCCGGAATGTTATGTCAAATATTCGAATTTTCGAAATCGTATTCCAATTTCTAATCCCATTACATTACTTTCCTTATACTTTATACTATAGTGAAATAAAAACAAATATAAATGGAAATTGCTGAAATATTGTTTTTGTAAAAAGTTAAGTCAGTGTAAATATTTTATACTGAGAAACATAACGAAGCGTAACAGTATACTGTCTTTTTTCGCTGTTTTTCAATAGCAAGGCATGTTAATAGCAAAGCTTTCAACGTAAAAGCTATTTATGAATATTTATAAAAGCATCGAAGTATTTTCTATCAGGGAAACACATAACCTCAGATAAGAAGCACGAGAAGAACCATATACCATGAAATGGCATTTTATTTGTTTGAAACATAAAATGCTCTTAGAAATGGAGATAAGAAAAGGCAATATGGCCCAGTCGGTGAAGTCTAAGATTTCGAGCTCTATTCAGTACTTTTTTTTTAAATAGTATTTAAATATCACCATGAAAAGCCTCTCTTTATAAATCCATGAACAGTTTCTATGCAAAATTTTCGTAAATTATTTAATTAATTATAACGTCTGTATAAAAGACTGAAAGGAAGTCATATTTGAAACATAAAACGTGGTCAAAAGTAAGGGGAAGCTAATATAAAAGCTGAAACATAAAGGCCTAAAGAAATAGTTAAAATGGTTCAAGTTACTCAGAAATTTCTTGTCACACAACGCATTCAAAATATCAGAAGGGGGAATTAATTTAAAAAATATATATTTATAATTTCTCAGTGGTTTTTAACACTTTACAACAAAGTTGAACAGTGTTTATGACTTTGTTCATTCTGTCTGTCTGTTTGTCTGTCTGTCTGTCTGTCCGTTAGCACGATAACTGCCGTAAAAATGACTTAATCAAAATTAAATTTTAGTATGTTGTTCAGACGGTCTATAGGACCTATGGGAATATAAATGAATAATATCACCCAATTAGTTTTGGATTGAACCCGGGTTGAAAAAATGGAATACATTGAGCCCTATGGGAACTAATTTTTCAAGTATTTTTTAAGCGGATTTAAAATTCACAAATTGCTTCGAAAATTTTAGGTAATATTCAAATTGTTCCATAAAATATATAAAAAAAATTCAGCGAAATATATTCAGAAGTTTTTTAAATAAAAATTTAAGTAATAATAATACCTCTTATATGAAGCGATCACGTGTCCATGATATGAAACGATCACATGACCCACTTCAAAATGATATATGTCATCCACCTTGTGTCAAAATCGTGATTTTTAAAGTTCTTTTTAATTCATATTGAGTGTTGTATCCGTCCTAAAATTACTTTAATTTTCCCTAAATTCTGTGCATCTACATACTGAAACAACGCAATGACAATATATTCCAGTTTAAATGCTCATCTAAATTTGACTATTTCTACTATTAAGCCTATTTTTCACCTATGTGAAATGTAAACAACAAAATACGTAGAATGAGTTGTATTAGAATCGCGTAATTCTTTAACAAAAAATCATTTAGTCCATGGAGTCTGCTTAGCTGATGTGAATGAAATATTCATTGATTTTAGAAAGAGAAGAACGATATTTTTCGATGAAGTTTAACGCATACAGCTTACTTACTTATAGCTCAATGGTCTTAAATTTTACATAAAATAAATTATTATAGTATTGTGATGAATGACATGAATGGGGGAATTATTTATGAATGAAATGTTGCTTTTATAGAGAGAGCCAGGCGTGTTATTTTTTTATGACGTCATTTGAATGAATTTCAGTTGTTTTCGATGAAGTTTTCAAATATAATAAATTATCGTAGTATTATGATAATTCTAAAGTTATTACCGAGGAATGTATCACATTTTAGAGACGTTTAAACCAGGCAATTTATACTTTATTGCCGTCATTTGAATGAAGTTAAATTTTTTCGATGAAGGTTTAAGGTTTCAAATATAATAAATTAATGTAGTATTGTGATAAGTTTTAAAATATTACCGAGGAATGTATTGCATTTTAGACATGTTTAAATAAAATTGCATTGAAGTTGGAAAGTGTTTCATAATCAATGCTTTAAGCATGATTGATCTTTCTTGCTATTTAATATCTTAATTAAGAGTAAGTTTTGAATTTCTATTTATATGCTTCTTATTTTTCAAATATATATAGCTCTATAATAATTCAATGATGTAAATAAAGCAATGAGGTTTAAAATATACGTCCTACGTTGATGGAAAATCAGCACTTCTTTTGAAATATTTTGTATGTGTCCACATTTTGATAACCATTTCTGTAAATATAAAAATAAAATGCTTTGATCTGAAACTAGTGACATCAGTTAAGTATACAGTGCCATAACATAAACAGACATATTATTGAAACCTATAAATAACCATCTTCTTTGCTTATTAATCTACATGAAAGCAAAATATTCAGAATGAGATGCGAGATTAAATCTAATGGCTGAGTTAGAACGGAATATGAATCAGCTTACCAACAACCACCAAGTATATAAATAAATATCCATGTAATTTACAAGGAAGTTTGTGAATTTCGATGAAAAATACACCTATTTGAGAATAAGGATACACTGAAACTGCTAAAAAAATTAATAAAGGACAGTGAAGCTGTAATATGTATCTTTGATAAATTCGGGAGAAATTATAGGCACTGACATCTAATGCATCCTTCCAACATCTTCACGGTTAGAAAAATTGTTTGCTTTCCCTGCCCTACACGAGCAAACGTCAATATTTATAAAACACCAAGACAAAACATCCAGAAAACACCTTCGCAGAGTTCTCAGCATTATGGTTCCTCCTCAAAAACATTGATTGCTGTGTAACCTCTAAATTGTACCATTCCAGATAAATAAGCTCTTTATTTAAAATCACTTAAATCACTATCTGATATTGGAAAGAATAATGTGAGAAATTTACTCTCTAGACAATTTATTTTTTTTAAATTAGCTCGTAGGAAGGAACATCTGCACATTACAACAGTGTTCTACTCCAAGTAAAATAGTTTGAACAAGGCCTTCTGATAGAAAAAAAGGCATGGTGAAGCACTAATACTATTAAGTCATCAAAACATACTTTGAAACAACACATGGGTTATAAAATATTTCAATGAGAGATGAAAGTTTTGCGAAAATGTTCCTAGACTTGTTGGTTCTTTTTCCTTATTAATAAAGGATAGCCATCACTTGCAGAAATGTTTCTTGGATGATCTTGAACAGGTCTCCATGACACGTAACTAGTTAATGGAAGTGTCTCAGTCATATTTTCACACTACAGCTCCAAAACAGGTTCCAAACTACTTGGAGCTGAAACTGATATATTACTAGCCTTCTTATATTTCAACCACATTATTGAATTAGGTAGATAAGCGTATATGAGACATAATCAAATTATCAAACATAAGCTTTTGTCAAATTATCAAATGCACCTAAACATAATACATAGATATTGAAACCTTTTGCGTAACAAAATATATGAGCATACGAATTATATACGAGTAATGACTATATATTCTTAGAACATGCTTTAGAAAACTTTGTTGTTACTTGAGAGATCATATTTTATAATTAATATATATATATATATATATATATATATATATATATATATATATATATATATATATATATATATATATATATATATATATATATATATATATATATATATATATATATATGGTGTCCCCAAAACATTGAACTCAGCTATTATTCCTTAAATATTGATTTTAGACATATATAAATTACAAATTTGCGTAAAAAAGGTGCAGGTTTTTATGAAATCGATTAAAATTTTCAAGGGAATTAAATTTTAAGATATACAAAAATTAAATTTTATACGGCTCCCGTACAAAAACATTTAAACATTTCCAATGAGTAAATTATGCCACATACACTAATATGGTGATGCACAAAATTTCAACATTTTATCATAAAATGTCCCAGAGATATGAAAAGACAAAAATGCTGACTTAAACCATTTTTCGATGCATCGACATGGGTTCTCAGAGGGGAAAAACATGTCGGCAGATCGTGTTTCCGGGGTCATAGACAAATTACGAAAGAAAGCAATGATTACACAAAGAAATAATAATGTTGCTATATTATTGGTACACAAGTATCTACACTGTGTAGAAATAATAACTTTACACAAACATTACAAAGCTTGTTCAAACTCTTTTCCATTCATGCCAAAGATCCATTAAAGATAAGAGGCAGATATTATTTGCCTATGATGCATTTCTGCTTTGCGTTATTCGCACTCTTGCTGTAAACATTTACATTTTAATTTAGGATTAATCCTTCACCAAATTTGTTTAAAAAAATCTGTGATAAAAAGGTGAAATTTTGTACATCACCTGATTAGTGTATGGGGTGCATTTTACTCATTGAAAATGTTTTTGTACGGGGCCCGTATAAAAATTTAAATTTTGTATTTCTTCTCATTTAATTCCCTGAAAATTTTATCGATTTCATAAAATTCTGTACCTTTCTTTTACGCAACTTTGTAATTTATTATATATGTCTAAGATCAATATTTAAGGAATAAAAGCCGAGGTCAATGTTTTTGGGACACCCTGTATATATATATATATATATAATCATGCAGTACAAATAAATATTATAAATGTACGTACGTTTAAAAAATCACTAGATTTCCTTCTTCAGTGTAATAAGGTATGACCACAACACCTACATGAACGCAGACTACGCCGGTCAAATAGAAGATGGTTAAATAACAGAATGCAATTTACGATGTGATCCAGTTTTTCATTGATTGTGCGAAAGTCACGTTCTTTACTTAGGTTAATAATATATGAGAAATTTAAATTATTTATTATTTTATAAATAACTTTTTATGATAAATTGTCTATGTTTAGGTTAACACTGAGCTAGTATACATTCCAAACAACAATATAATATTTTATCATTAAAAATATTAAAATTAAAAGAATATTAAATATTAGTGCTCATAACTTAACATACCTTACATATGAACATTGATATATACTTTTTACCACTTCAATGTCTGAAAATATTGACTATAAGAAACTATAAGAAATAAATATTCTTTTTTTCTTTCAAATGGCCAGGCACTTGACTTTCATCATTCGCCTATACATCGGCCAAAACGTGAACCATTTTGCAGTCCTAGAACGTTGCCCCATGCACACCAGAGGGGGACGGAACACACTGCGCCCAACAACACAACATCCATGCCTTACGTGGGACTTGAACCCACAACGCGGCGGTCGAATGATCGCTTGGAAACGCTCGCCTTGACCGCTTGACCACCGCGTCGGCCTATAAGAAATATAAAATGCATGAATATAATTAATAATCAACTGAGCATCATATTTTCATTGCATCTTTTCTTAATTTATTAAAATAGAGTAATAAATGTTCAAAATTTATTAAAATAGCGTAATAAAATTTATTTTCTTAATTTATTAAAATAGCGTAATAAAATTCATTTTCTAAATTTATTAAAATAGCGTAATAAAATTTATTAAAATAGCGTAATAAAATTTATTAAAGTAGCGTAATTAAATTTATAGCGTAAATAAAAGTTCTAGAATAATAAAAAAAATAATGCAATAAAATATAGTAATAATAGTCTTTATAATTTATTAAAACAATATTCTGAAACTCTATTTCTTTGAAAAAATTAATTCTTATTAACAATATATTTGCATTCAATTTCAAAAAGATTAAAAAATTATATAGAATATGTTTATTTTTTTAAGCACATAGCGTGTTTCAATACTACCAATATATACCAATAAAGGTTAGAGTGATAACCTACAGTTATATTTTTATTAGTGTTTAAAATATTTTTAAATATTATTAACCTAAATAGTTTGGTGAGAAATAATTTCCAGCAATTGATACAAATGTGTACACAAGAACTAAATGACAACAGACATATACCATGAAGTTAGAACAAATAAACAATGGATGACTAGGACAATGAATCGACTTCGTGAAATCAAGATTTACCTTAGACCAAGAAAACATGTACGTAGGTTTATAAAGAAGATGGCCCATAAGTCACGAGAATGTCATAAAAGTATGCAACAGGTAATCACATGGCGGAAAAAAACTAGCCGCTAAAAAAATCCAAATGGATCAAAAGGATGTGGTCCCACCATAGGCGCCAACTTTAAAAGTTATTGGGAATTCAGAGGAATTTTAAATCGAATAATCCATGCATTTTTAAAAGGGTTTAAGTCTAATTTAAATTCCATTCAATCAGATTATCTTGAACAATAAGACGTCAAAGAAGCTAAAATGAAGCAAATTATAGTAGGTATAAAACGTTTTTCTTCTTCTCTAGATAGATAATTATTTCATTTATTTTGCTTTCGTAGATGCAATATTATTATAATTCTATATACATATACTGTTTGAATTTACAACTCAATTATCTATATAAAATTAAAAAAATGTAAAATTTTAATTTTAGTTATTTTTCGCATTGCCCTAAGGTCGGCCAATCAGAGCCAAAGAGGCGTTACAGACCTCTGGCAAAAATGGCGGCAACCAAGAGGTTCCAAAAAGGATATGCACTTCTGTGACGACAGATTCTTAGAGTGGACAACAAAATGACATAGCAACAGATATATCCGCAGAGAAGCAGTAGAGAAGTATTCCGCCACATAAAGTCACAGAGATTGGAGGATAAATTCAGCAGAATGCCATGATGATTCCGTAAGAGTGTGTTTCACAGATATTCCACAAATAGTCCACACAAAATGTCCTGATTTAGACTTCAACGAAATGTGTAGATGCAGTATGAGTTTGAAAGTATGTGCCCATTAATTATTATAGCAGGTCATAGACCATGAGGGTAATAGTAGCTTACTGGTCTCACATGTCCTATCTCCTCCTTAACAATATGTTAATTATTGTAATCAATTTAATAATTAAACAAATGTTGTTAATAAATAATGTTATTTTTAAAGTTGAAAATGGTGCAATTAATTGAGTATATGTTTAATTATTCTATTCCAGGAACTCGCACTGAAGTTAATAAGGTAGGTTAACGCGGCATTTCATGTATTAACGCAATGGCTTAAATAATTTAAATAAATGTTATTTCCAAGTTTTAAATGCTACAGGAATTGTGGTAGTTGTATGGTGAATAATTCTATTCAAAATCCTTTTTTGTACACCACAGAACTGCCGAAGTCGGCGCAGCTGAGCCCACGGATTGCAGGCCAGCAAGAGTAGGGTCCCACGGACTACAGGCCAGTAAGAGTAGGGTCCCACGGACTACAGGCCAGTGAGAGTAGGGTCCCACGGACTACAGGCCAGTAAGAGTAGGGTCCCACGGACTACAGGCCAGAGAGCGTTTGGGCTGACACTAAACATACCCTGTGGCTATTAATAGAAGTGCCCCTGAGCCCCTAGCATTAGCTAAGGAACTATGAAAATAGTGTAATATTGACGCACCAAAAAATAATAACAATTTTGATTTTTTACTTTGTCGAGGGCAGTGCAGCTTCAACCACTTTACACAGAGAAACGATGACTTTCTGATATATGGAAGTTAACAGTCTACAATGTCTATCATTAGAAAGCAAAAAAGATGAATAAAACGCACTGATCAATTGCTTCGAATGCTTGAAGCTTTGTAAATGTAGTACAATGACACCGTCAAATCGTCTTAGTGATTGCACCAAGGCAAAAAATAAATCACAATTTCCAGTTAACGTATTTAATGCAGAACAAACTGCACTTAGCTTAATATAAAGCAAAGCAAAAATCCAAGAATGAGGTATTGAGATTTTTTACTATATTGTATCAGTAATTATTGATCAGAATCTAAATGGTATAAAATAAAAGATTTTGGTATAAGCTTTATTAAAGTTTAACATCCTCACATTGCTTCGCATACAAGATGTAAATTTTAATTTATAGTGCCAGTAATATTATCAAAACTTTATTGACACTGTGCAATGAATAGTAGAAATAAAGCTTCAAAATAATTTTATTTCTATGAGAAAGTCATATTTTTATTAAAATTCTAGAATTAAAATGTTTGCCTTACAGCATTTTTAGAAATGTCGCAGAATACCGCATGGCAGTTTTTACATAACGTAAAAATATATTAACCCGATAATAAATAATACAGTCACTGTTATGGAAGTATGATTTTCAATTTATCACATTAAACGATTTGTTTTCAATTTATAACAAGTATTTTCATATTTCACTTACAGTTTTTCACGAAAACTTGTATCTTATCGGAATCAACATTGCAGGAATTGGATGTAAAAGCATTATTGACTTAAGACTATAACAATCCTAAATACCACTTCATAAACTTATGCATTGCAATAAGATATCTTCGATTGCGCATAATGAATCTTCCAAAGATCCAATTTGTTCCATATTTCAATCTTGCAACAAATACATAAAACGGTTGATTAAAGCATTACTCTGATTTGTTGAGGTTTAATATCTTCCAAGCCTTATGCCACTGTATCAGACATCTTATGCAGATGGAAGTAATGAAACGAGGATTCAATTTATCTAAATCAAATAGTTCCATTATCAGAAGTAATGAAATTGGCGCAATAGATAAGTCCATGTAATGGATAATATAAAGATAACTTTATTAATTGTTTCGATATATTTATGAAATCCGTATTATTCCGTTTCATATCATTGGAAAATGGTTTTAAGAGAAGTATTAATACGAAAATCCGGTTAAAAAATTGAAAATGTATTGTATTGGTGATAGAACGTTGTTTCTTGTTTTTGTCTGAGCATTATAGCTTTATACATCGTTTTAGGCTTCTGTATATATTGCTTTTTCTTTAATTTCCAGATTCCTAGTTCATACCATACCTTACATAGTGTATGGTACATGCATGCATAGTTGTAGTGGAGTAGGAGATGCATAGTAGTAGTTCTTTCGCTACCATACATAGTACATGTAAAAGAAAATTATTGTGAAAGGGCAAAAAATGGTCTCTCGAATTTTAATGGTTCTACACGGTTTAAGTATCCCTCAATGCGAAAAAGCGAATTTTAATTGGTTTAATATTTATCATGTTTTTAGCTTTGTTGGACATTTTTAAAGCACTTGAAATAAAAATGCTTCTGAAATGATGAATCAAAATCCACTGATTTTTTAAATGAAAAAGCTTTCGTGTGTTTTATGCAGTACAGCTTGTATCCATTGGATATGTAAGATGCATATTTTATTTATTATTAACTTTGACGTATTCAAAATGTTTTTTCTATAATTAATATAATTTGTAAAGGTAAAATAAATTAATCTCGTATTTGTAAGTGTGAATGCTTTCGTCATTTCATATTTTCTAATATATTTTTTAATGATTTTAAAAAAATATATATCAATGTATATATATATATATATATATATATATATATATATATATATATTATATATATAACAATGTATATATATATATACATATATATATATATCTATCTATATATATATATATATATATATTGTTATGTTTAAGCATTTTCTCCTCAATGCACATTTATTTAGCTAATTTAATCGACAGACTTGGCATACTATATTCTCACTGCTGCTACTACTCACTAATGATTTACACTTGTTAATATGTTAATATTTAACGTTTATTAATTACCAATTTTTAGGAAGATGTTTATCAAAGATTTTTAAGAAAGCATTAAAAACCAATTTGTGTAACATTTATTTTTATCACATCGTTCTTCAAATCAATCTTTTCAATTTGAAAAAAAATCTATATTTAACGTGTTTCTAAATAAAGCTGCCATTTTATAATAAAAGTAGATATTTTTAAGCGGTTTAAACCAAATACAGCCGGCAAATGTTTACATGGATAAAATCCGTCAACCCTGCATGTGGTTCATGATTTCGCAGTTACTGCTATTCATCGTTGAGGGGACACTCTACTCCACTCCCAAAGTATATTAATCTACTCCTGAATTATATTACTCTACTCCTACATTACGTTGCTCTACTTCTAAAGTACGTTTCTCTACTCCTAAAGAATGCAATGTCGACAAAACCAACAGAAGTTTAAACATATTTGAAAAAAAAATCTATTGATGTTATTGGAATACAATATTTAGGGGAGATAAAAAATAATATTATTTTAAGCAAATATAAAAAAATAATTTTAATTTACATATGTTTTTGTCTTTAAATCCATTATATGCTGCTTAGAGCATGATATCTTAAATGTTTATGAATATTATCAAACTGGTTTTGGGATATATTAATAATAACATTCATAATATACTTGCATACTAGGATTATTTAATTATTTTAATTTATAGTGGGGCAAATTTATACATGGTTTTATTTTTTTTCAGAATTTCAAACAACTATTTTGCTTCTATAATTTTTATTTTATATGTTACATATACAAATCTAGTATAGTTATTGGGAAATGATGTCTTTACTAAGCGAACAGAATTTCATAAAAGTTTTTCAAACGGTTCTTGAAATATAATGGTCGCAAGTTGAAAAATCAGAGTTCATAAATGAGACCAAAGTATACATTTATGAATGGTATTGTATCGTTAATGCAATAAATTTTCTTAATGCCTACATATTATAATTAGCATTCAGAAATATCAATGGTTCGAAAATGTTCAGAAATGACCAGACTTTACAACTAGAGAATAAGAAAAAATGATATTGTCATAATTCTAAGAGCAGAGTGTCCCTTAAAACCAGTTCTTGCTTTCATTCAACAACCTGTTATAAGGTAAAAGTCGCTTCACGAAAATCTCGGTTTCTACATATATGCATCTATGAACAATTTCTCTACTACATCAGATCTACATCCAACAGCAAAAGAAATCTTCAATTATTGAACTGCCAGTTATTGAACTGCTAATTCTTGAATTGCCAAATTGGACATTTTCTAAATATTCGATGTGGGGATAAGTGCCTCTGGCACAGGCGCCCCGAAAAGTATCGTGTTGGCTTGGCTAAACATCTGCCAGAAAAATTCTATATTTCTTACTTTAGAAAGTTTTGTGCTTGGTAGTCCTGCATCAAGGTTTTCCATTTAGCCATTTTAGGCAATATTTAGTCACTTTTTGGAATGTTTAACACCCAAAGATGTCTAAATTTAGTCATAAAGTGACTGAATATGCAATTACTTCTAATGACCATGTATTAAGCCTAGCTATTTAAAAGTATGATTACAGCCATTGTGTTCATCCGATTGTTGGCATATAGCTTTTCATTATATGCTTTTATTTCGGAGAAATAAAAGCATAATAGTGGTGTATATAGAGTTGCTAATCTTTGAAAGAAATCTATGTCAAGAATCACAAAATGGCTATATTTTATGCATAGTCATAATTAGCAGTTGCGAACTTAGACATTCTATGGTTAGGTTTAGCCATTTTTGGCACTAAATATTCCAACTTGGTACTAAAATTCGAGACAAAAAGTGGCGAAATTGTTAACGCTAGTCCAAGTGCTGTTAGAGTTGACTAGTTGAGTACTGCCATGATTCTATGCAACGCCAGTTATAGGGTAGACATCACTTCAATATGATCAATATGATAAATGATTACCGTGCCTATCTTACAAGCTGTTTTACCTAAGTGTATGCTTTTTAGATAATAATAGATCCCAGTAAATATTTTCAAAAATAAGTGAAAAATGCTTATTATATTAATTCAATTACCCAAAAAGTTTAAATAAAAATATTCAAAATCATTTCTCATCAAATTATAATTGTTTCAAATCTTATCGATTCTAAGTATTGCACGGTATAAAAATTGGAGCAAATACAGCAATGAAGAATGAATGAAACACAAATCAAATTGCATGGCTAGGGAAAATGCAGAACTGATATATACCATCATTTATACTGGCAAGTGCATGTTCCTTCAAAACACAAAAAAATAATGTAGTATATATATTTTTAAGATTTACGGTTATGTTTGTTCTTACAGCATAGTATGCATATATCACACATATTTTATAGCAAGCGAGCAGTTTAATTTTAATACATGCACTCTATCTTTACATAAAGTATCTACGTAATAAATATCTTATATATAGGTTTAGTTTTAAAGGAGTTGCAGCAATATACTTGCAACACTTAAGAGTTAAAATATACACTAAGTTTAATGTATCGACGAAAAGCAAAATTGTTATTTTCAATTAGATCTATTATTGTATCGCATGTTGACTCCCTAATTTGCACTAAACAGGATCGCCAGTAACTCCATTGTGAAATTCTGAAAATAAAAGTTGCATTTGACTCAATAAAGATATTTTTTTTAAATTATTTTACCGTATATTTTAAATTATTTTATTATATCATTTGTTGAACAGTAGAAAACATGCAAAATTGTTCTGCACTGAACAGGAGCATCTGCAATTCTATCGGGGAATTTTGAAAATAAAGTTTTAATAGTGTAAATAAAGAAAATAATCAATAAAGAAAAAGTTTACGTTATTATTATTTTTTTTATATTTTCAGTTACGAAATTGTCTGTACATCATTTTTACTTTCTCATACTATGCAATATTGTATAGAGAAAGTATTTTTTTTCCCGAAAATTTTCAATTCAAGATTTTGATGCCAATATATATTTTATGACCTTCTGAACACGTTTTGACTATTTTTAGAGTGATGCAAGCCCGTCTGTCTGTCTGTGGTCGATATCTTGTGTAAACGATGAGTGCTTCAAATATTAATAGATTTTAACGAAACTTCATATCCTGCTTTGTTATCGAAACAGCAAGAACAACATAGACTTTATTTTAACTTCGAGTCAAGACTGCGACATTTATTCGAAATTATATATTTTTTTAATATGGTAGCATAGGACAAAATTTAACATAATCATTTCTAAAAGAGTTTATTTATGGCTGTATTTTCAAGCGAATAGTTTCCATCATTGTTGTGAAAAATAGTCGCGATATATTTTTTTGTTTGTGGCGTCACTACCCCCTCTTGGGGGGCAAGTTACCCCCCGGGGGTGTATATTGTCAAGAATGGTATAAATCGAAAGCTTTTACCAAGCTATTTAAAGTGAATGGGAATAAACTAGTCACAATCACGTGGACAAACGATTCCGATTTTAAAATTTTTTTCTTGTAAAATTTGAAAAAAAAAAATGGACCCCGATATGAGAAAGTCGAGTCGTTATTTTAGTCATATGAATAGCAGACTTAAAATTTCTCTAGCACTAAAATTGTGGTTTTAAATATCATGTATAGAAAATATTAATTCAAGTATGATTAAATTCTACAACTTAATTTTCTATACTGCGTTACTGAAATTTAGATTCCATTACTTATTTTGGCACAAAAGATTCATAAAGCGGTTGATTGAAATTATTGGAATTTGTTATGACCCACACAGACATATATAATAAGTTATCATGACTATATAATTGAATCAGTTCTTCATTTGCAGATGAAAATTAATCAACTAGGAAATCAATTTGGTTAAAGTAAATATTCTGGATTAGTATAGGAAATAGGTTGTTGCCACAGTACATGAATTTACCCCTTACTGGGATGGATTTATCATTACAAAATGCAATAAATAACTTCAGAAAAAGGCTCATTTAAATTAAAACAGAACTTCCATGCAATGCCGTTAAAGACATTTATTTCTTATCATATACGTCATTTTTTATTATTTTATTAACTGTTAGCATTGAAATAGTATGCTAGAGGAAAAGTGTTTAACAAAGAAATCTAATAATTTACATATAGACCCATGTATTACAGTCGAAAGAAAGGATGGGATGGATAATTGTGAATGTAAATGTTTATGAAAATGAAATGGAAATGCTTATGAAATGGAAAAAGTTTATTAAAAGGAAAATTCTTATACAAAAAAATGCTTACGAAAAGAAAATTTGTTATGAATGGGAATGGAATTGTTTGTGAAAATTGATGGAAATGCTTATATGGAAATGCTTATAAAATGGAAATGCTTAGAAAATGGAAAATGCTTATGAAGTGGAAAATGCTTATGCAAACATTCTTATGAAAAGGAAAATTGTTATGAATGGGAATGGAAATGTATATGAAAATGAAATAGAAAATGCTTATGGAATGGAAAATGCTTATGAAGTAGAAAATGCTTATAAAACGAAAATGGTTATGACTAGGAATGAAAATGTTTATGAAAATGAAATTGTAATGCTTATGCAATGGAAAATGCTTATGAAAAGGAAAATTGTTATGAATGGAAATGGAAATGATAATAAAAAGGAAAATTGACACTTTGGGCTACTTTGAGTATATGGAAATGGAAACTTGTTTAATTAATAATGGAAATTAAAATGACACCTTTTATTTCCACGGATAACTGATAATTAGGCGCTGCTATTTTATTATTAAGAAACCGATAGAAGCGATTTTGACACTTTTCATTACATCCTTAGTTAAATGTACAAAATCGTATACGCTAAAGGCATACAGTTGCTATATGTAAGAAAATTATCATAAATATTTTTTGCGTAATCATTCCCATGGAAAGACATATATTTAATCAAATGTATTGCAAAGTTTTTCATAGTGTTTGTTTCTTTTAAATCAGTTTAGAAAATAAGCAAGATATCAATTACAATTTACGACAGTTTTCTAAGTTTCATTTTATAGCATACATACTGACTGCACGTAAATTTACTATTCATTTAAAATTATTATCTGTCATAATTTTTGAAACATTGGAAAATGAGTAGCTTTATTTTGTATGACTTCACTAACATGTTTTATTTCTTAGTACTCACCGATTATAGTAATAGCATCGACTATGATTGAAATGGAATTATAGTAATTGCATTTTCTTCTTTTGAAATAGGATCAAGGTCTTCTTATTTTATTATTCTTAGGGTGGTGCATTCTAATTTTTATATTAAATTTTAAATGGTTAAAAAATAAGAAAGTCAAATCCCCTAATAGTGTGTTCATTGAGGTCAGCAAATATTATGTAATTAATTTTCAAAATGCAATATTTTAATGAGAATACAAAATAAGAAAAAATAAGAATTGCATGACTTTCAGCTATTTTTTTCTGCAATTGCATCGAATAAAACTTTACTCACACCAAATTAAGGTTCTTTAATGATGAGCGATCAGTCCGGCAACCAATCACAAATTTGCCAGCTTGACGTCAACGAGCTTAGCATTTCGTCATTCGTGACGCTAAGGACTAGGGAGCAGTGTTTCTTTCAGGACTTTTTGCCCGAGGGGGGGGGGGGCACGTTTTCTATTTTGCCTATATAAATATATCTAAATGGTGTGCTACAAAAATAGAAACTAGGTTAACATAAAATGTTTCCTTGAGGACGAGGAGATTTGCCCTGCCGGAGGTATGCCTGAAAGAAAGACTGCAAGGGATGATTGTAAGAGTCGTTACTACACAGCAAGTTTTAGCTCCTGGTAGGTCGGACGGTCTGGGTCACAACGACAGCAATAGCAAGTTTTAGCACAATTACAACTACAAACTGTTTGTTAATTTTGAAGTGGCAATATCCAAACGTAAACAACTTGTAAATATTTTTAATAGTTATGTGCACTGCTTTTAGTAACGTCGGTGGAGTAAAATGATAGTCGCTGTTAACAAAGTCGGTCTCTTCAAAGAGCCCGATAACAAAATAAGAGCGCTGGATATCCTAGTGACATCACATGCGCAGAACCATGTAAAAAAGAAAAGCCAGTCATGCTCGGGATAAGCACCCCCTGACACCAAATAACATCTTAAATATCCCAATCTGCTATACCCGCAACTAGCGGGCATATTTAGGAGTTATAGTTAATTATAGTAGAACCGAAGATACACGGTAATTTCATTTCCTTCGTTTTAATGTCTCTAAACAAAACATAATGAAATACTTTTTTATTCAATACTTTGGACGGACCTTATGTAACCTCCTGGCCTCACCTGTAGTAATCTAGTCAGCGCCACACGTATACGTACAGTGACAGGACAACTTGTCAGCATTTGAATAACATGTTCGCCAAAAATATATGCCACAAGAATCCAGCAAAATAAAGAAAAAATTAAATAAAATCATCGATAGTAATTTCTTCATTTCCACTCGATAGTAATTCATTTCCACATCGATAGTAATTTCTTCATTTCCTAGTAATTTCTTCATTTCCACTTCAACTGATTGATTTTGGACAATTTTTCTTAAAAGATGAAATATGCTTATATGTCTAGTTTGAAGCATATAAGATTGAAAAAATAAGAATTAGGGTTTTTATTCCAGTCCATCTGCCCTTTATTAGAAGAGTTTTTTCTTTGCTACTTGTGATATCTTCCTTTTGATTCCTAATATTCAGTTTGGGATCATATCGTATCATAGTGTTTTTTTAACAAAATGGTCTATTCTTGATAATCTCCAAAACTAATAGCAAATAGTAAAAACCTGTTAAATATTTTAAATTTTCAATTTCATTTGTTTCATCCCAAAATACATACTCTCCAAGACAAACCTCTACTTTCTATACCCAAAAGTCGTTTTTTAAATCCCTGGATTAACTCACTGACACTAATGATCAGATACGTTTTAATAGTATAGGCTACTTTATGTTCACATACACCAACACTCTATCATTATAAATGAATATGCATATTTTTTTATAATATGCTAACATTTTGAGATTTTAAACATATGATTACTTCAGAATGAAACAAATAATAATTATGCATGTTTATAATAATATATTTTTTTAGGAAAACATTTTATTTCACAATACGAAGCATAATTCAGTACCAAAGAATATTTTTTGTTACATACATGATTTCTTTTCCTGAAATATGGTGCATATTTCACATTTATTTCATGTCAAGGGAGCAATTTAATTTCAGCAAATATACCCCAGGCGCTGGGAAGCTGTATTTCTTTGATATAAGCGAATGCTTTTAAGTATGCATTCCAAGCATATATTTGCCAAAACAAGCTTCCTTGAGGATAAAGAATAAATTTTATTATACCAGTTTAAAGTTTAAATAAATAAATAAATAAATATGCAGTTCTTAATATTATAAATTGAGGAATAATGTGAATATTACTCAAATTAAATAAAAAAATATGATAGCGTCTTTATATGGGGACACATAGTGTGTAGAAGACGTAATTATTAAGCCTTTTTATTATCTTTTGTTTATTTATTTCGTACAGTCATACGAGTTATCGGGAAAATTCCGAAAGTAATATCCTTAGAACCGAAATTAGAAATATTTAGATAACTCCTCTAAGTCCTCTATAATTCGATGCTGAGTCCATTCCAGTCATCATCTAAGTTCAATATATATTCAAATTTGAAAATTTGATGGTTTAATTTTTTTTAATCAGAAGTGGAAAAGAATCGGAGGTGGATGGCTTCAGTTACACCACCTATTCTCTTCCGGAAGTTGATCCTGAATCCACATCAGTCATCATCTGAGCGATATACTTAGCAGATCTCGAGAAATAGATGTTTCAATTTAATAGATGATAAATTTAAACTCTAGAATCGTAAGTAATATCTCCGCAGTAAAGAAAGTGGAAATACTTAGCGAGTATCTTTACCGCCTCCAAAATTTGATTCTGAATCCATATCAGTCATCATCTGAGCGATATACATAGCAGATCTCGAGAAATAGGTGTTTCAATTTAATAGATGATAAATTTAAACTCTAGAATCGTAAGTAACATCTCCTCAGGAACAAACGTGGAAATACTTAGCGAGTATCTATACCCTCTCCGAAATTTGATGCTGGATCCATATATCTAAGTTCTATCTAGCTTTCATGGACCATGTCTACTATGTTCACTAATAACGAACATAGCGAAATATGACCCTTAGAGAATGTAATAGGAATGTGAGTGCAACCAAACGATTATATTCATGGCGTTTCCAAAATCAAGGCATTCCAATCGTTTGAGTATATTAATGATGTTTTATTTAAGAAGATTTAATGTCTATTGCCTAGCGTTCAGAGGTTTTTTCAGCTTTTTTTGTTAGACAAATACAATTTCATACAAATTTTGCCACTCTGTACAATTTCATAATTGACTTTTCTCAGTATCTCTAAAAGAGAGCGAGATCCCCATCCCCTTAAAAATGGTGGGTCAGCCCCAGAAAGTTATTTTGTCGTGTAGCGCCATAGTGATTTTCTATGCAGCTGTATTAAAAAAGTAAGGATAACCCTTTTCATTCTCGAGAACTTTCCCTTGATATTCACTTTCCTAGATGCCCTGTATTTACAACACTTATCTAGGATGCTGCGGACAGAATTAAAGCATATGATCCTTATCCGTATTGCCCCTTCCTGCTTTACCGTAGGAGATTGTGAGTTTCTGAATCAAGAATCCGGTGAATCAACATTTTCCAACAATTGTTTTAATATTCGGTAACTTTTTTTTGAGAACTTTGGTTTTGCATTCAACAAGCAAGAACCCATACGCTTTTGAAATTAGACGACGCATTCAATATTTTGAATATAAAATTTATTATATGGGTCTGCATTTTGTGGAAAAACACAAAACTTTATATCCCCATCACCAATGTATATTCCATAACCAACACGTCGTGTTTCTGCAGATTTAGAAAATAATGTTATCCATTAAATCCCATCTTTCCTGCAGAACCATTGTTGTTTTTGAGAGTTTCTTTAGTATGCCGCTTTTGCCACTTCACTTACCTTTTTCCGCTTTTACAACTTCACTTATCTTTTTCCGCTTTTAGAACTTCACTTATCTTTTTCCGCTTTTACCACCTTTAAAGAATTCGCAACCTTTACAAAATGAAGACATAGTATGTGTGCCAATCACTTTACCCGTATTTCCCCCCCACACACACACACACACACCTCCCCAATGACACCACACACGCCTACTAACAAAGAATGATCACGTGTCTTCCAAGTTCCATTAGCACTGAAAGTAATATCAGTAACAAAATTATTCGATTCAACTTACTGTTGAATAGCAGGTTTCATAAGGTGTCTACAGCGGATAAAAAGCAATTTTAATATTTGTCGATATCATCATATGATTTTTACTTTCTTATATGTAGTTTTGTAAAAGTATTGTTTTCACGAAAATTTTCAATTTTGAGATTTTGATGCTATTTTTTAAGATCTCCTGAACACGTTTCGACTATTAGAGTGGCGTCTGTCTGTTTGTCTGTCTGTGTTCTATTTCTTGTGTACCCGATTGCAGCCACAAATGTTAATAGATATTCACGAAACTTTATATCCGGCTTTGTTATTGAAAAATCTAGGACCGGTTGGATTATTTTAAAATTCGAGTGAAATGTTTTTAACATGGCAACATAGCAGCATTGCAGCATTGGATATTTTTAACATGGGAGAATAGGGCACATTTTATATAATCATGCATAAAATGGTTTATTTATGGCTTAATGATCACGAGACTAAATAATTTCAATCATATATGTGAAAAATAGTCGCGATACAAAAAAGTTTTGTTCGTAACGTCATCAGGCCCCCTGAGGGGTAAATCCCTCCCCCTCAGTAGGAGGTACATTGTCACGTGTAGTATCAATCGAAATACTGCTTCAGGCCTTTTATACTGGTGGGTGATACGTTATAGTTGTAATCATTTAAACCCAAGGTACATATTTTAAAATTTATTTCTTGTAAAATTCGAACAAAAAAAAATGATTTCTAGTATGAGAAAGTCGAGTTGAGCCAATCTCTAGTTAATTGTGTAATAGGAGCAGGCAGACATATGGTTGAACATAATGTTTTCAGAGACAGGTCTTGACCAATACACCGAACGGCAAGTACCATAAGCCTGTTTATATCGGGAGAATATTTCGGAGTCTAACTATCTTGCTATATTTTAAATGTTCAATATCACTGCATTTTTTGTGGTACTGAAATGCAGAGCTTTGAGACCAGATAGAGATTTGTCTGTTAATTTTATACTATTATGAGAAATTTCAAACACAAGCTTATTCCCAGTGTTATTAAATAAAATTTTTATATATACAATTATGCAGCCCTTAAAAGTAGCTGATGGATAAAAGTCAAAGGTGGAAACATTTAGTTTTTTACCTGAAGCTATCCTTGAATATCTGCACTCGCGGTCTTTTATCAGGCTGGCGTTTAGGGTTACCATTATTCATGATAAACAAGTAAATTTCTTAAAAGAAAAATAATTTAAACACGAATTTGGCGAGATTAATGTTGAACACGTAAAATCCAGACATACAAAGCCAACAAAGTTGGTAAATGTGCTGATTTCATAAACAAAACCTTGGTTTTGAATTGAAAATTGGAGATAAGATGCTTACTTACTTCTCATTATTTTCTTGCTAAAACTTACCGAACCGGTCAAATAAGATGCAAGAAAAATTAAATGAAAATGAAGTTTAAAGACGTAAACAAACAAAAAATATCGCTCGTGGTCCCTTTAAATTCCGAATTGTCCTTTGACTCCCCAGGACATGATTTTCTTTTGCTCTAACTTTCGTTCTTATAGGAATTTCTTCACGCAAGTTGTACCAAAATGCTCAGAATTAGTTAAGGTTTACCGTATTATAAAATAAAGTTTAGGGTCCTGAGACCCATTAATTAAATAGTTGTAATGCATTGGGAAGAAAGTCAACGAGAGGAGTGGAATAATGGCATGTGTTCAATATAATTAAATGTGATACCAAAATTTCATATTGTATTTTGTATAATTACCTCAAGGTAGAAATTGCCAAATTTAATATCGATTGCGCAATATGTTATGAAAAATGTTGTTACTTTTGAATACAGATGAACTTTAACATGTAATTCATTTTAAATAAATATGTGGCACACTACTAATAATTATTACAATACATTGAATTTGAGTGATTTAACGTTGATGTTAACAAATGCTGGTCTTTTATCCGCTAGGCCATTAGACTACAAGCTTTCCAGAATTTCTCAATTGATTAATCAAAAGTCACTAGTGCAGGACACTCGTCTACATATTTTCCAGACATAGGATGTCCCAAGTCACATAAAGTACAATCCGGAGAAGAAGCATGGCAGCGTGTCCAATTCGATAGAGATGAGCCAGCCTTGAGGCAGTTATGACCAGTTAGAAGTCTGAACCTGGCAACTGAGTCTCTGGAATGACTGAAATATTCCTGCAGAGGACTCTCCACGACTTTCCTTTAGATGCCTGCAGAGATTCCACCTCAATTTCTTTCTTGTGCAGAATTTTGATGTAAAGTTGCGCTAAATGAAAAGACACAGGCTTTAAGAGTCTATCTCTGCTCCACAATAGTACTCTTTTTGGCAAACAAAACTTGCTTTACCTGGTATACCGCAATGTGCAAGCACCCACTGTAAAGTAATTATGTGCGTTATATCATTTAAAAGTACTCCCTCTTGAATCCGGGAACCATTGTTTCTTTGATTGCCGTACAGTGCCTGAAGAGCCGAACTACAGTCCGAGAGAATGACAACTCTGTCGAATGATAAAGGACGAAGTGCGAGTTGTTGCAGTGTCATAAAAATTACTTCGATCTCCTCATTAAAGTGCGTTGTAGAAGCTTCAACAGGTATGTAAAAATCAAACAGTGTGCAAGAGACCCCAACCCCGATTCCCCAAGTTCTATCAAGCGCCATCGGTATAAATATGTAACCATTTATTTATCTTGTGGAAATCCTAAATCTATTGCTTCCAAAGCAATAACCCGAATATCCTTAAGAAAAATTCCCCTTTTGTTCATCTTTGCCTCAACATTCAGTCGAACGTCAATGTCCAGGAATTCTAAGGGATTGGAATGCAGGACCATGTCAACCTTAAAGTCAATATCATAGTTTTGGCAGATTCTATTAGCTGATTGCATGAAACCAGCTTGAGTTTTTAGATTTCTAGGCGTAGTACAATTCTAACTTATCCAATAATCGTTGTTTGTTAATCTAATTACTTTTGGTAGAGTATTAGGGCATTTTTCTGGATTATTTTTGTTATAGTGTGTTTCTCAGTTAGTAACTGCATAGCCAAAATGGGAGTAATTTTAACAGCTCCAGTTATGATTCGTAGAACACGACTTTGCAAGATTTCCAATGGTTTTACAACACTTTCTGATGCGGAAACCCAAATTTGACTATAATAACCCCGAATCGGTAGTATAAAAAGTTTATAGATAGTATTAAGAGTCCTTCTATTGTATCCCCATTTCACACCTACTAAGAGTTTAAGAATAGGAAGTCATCATTCTGCTCTGCATTCAAAATCCTCTACATAATTTTGCCAACTAAAAATATTGTCCAATACACAACTCAGATTGGTCGATGAGTCACTTATCTGTAAGTCCACACCTTATTTGGGATTAATTGAATTGAGTGATTTAATTAACTCCACTCGAAGATTATTGAGAATACGATAATACACTATGAGTGAGTAATTATATTTTCTTTTTTATATGTATTCCATCTTGTAACACTTTCTACATCAAGATTCGCCACTGATAATTTTATACATTCACATAAAATAATTTAACCCGTATGTATAGAATTATATCGAATTATATCTCTCCAATGTTTTACGTAAT
This sequence comes from Amaurobius ferox, assembly GCA_951213105.1. Classification (NCBI taxonomy): domain Eukaryota; kingdom Metazoa; phylum Arthropoda; class Arachnida; order Araneae; family Amaurobiidae; genus Amaurobius; species Amaurobius ferox. Next base: position 45,378,480 of record OX578137.1, read on the forward strand.
CACATGGCATTTTGTTCGAATCAAATATGAATGGATATTTAGATTATGTACTTTATATAAAATACTAACTTATATGCTTGAATATATAAAAATCCATCTTCAGTGAAATGCATACGTCATGCTCATTTCATATACTTCATTCCTTGAATGTATCATTATCCATCACTAGAAATATATGTGGGATTATGCTTTTCCACATACAATGTTTTATTGCGCTGTCATGAAAAATAAACATTGCAACAAAATCATATGGCAATTTGTGACGTTTTACCTTATTATTTCACACTGGGACTAAATAAAAAATACTTATGTGTAAGCTTTCATACAGTCTGACTGCCAGGCGAAGATATGTTAGAAATGGTTTTATTTATTTTCTTTAGTCAGAAGATAGTATGGTAAAACGTATGTTACGGACTAAAATTATATCAAGGAATATGCCTTGGTTTATACAGATTTCCTGAAAGTCCTAGTTTGTACATAAATGTCTATGAATGTGCATTGTTAGGTCTATATATAGTAAAATGACCAAAATCGATGGGATAAAAGTGAGTGCAGCTCTCCCTAGAGGAGTATTTAAAACATTAGTATAATGGATTAAAAAACAAAGTGAGATAGACAAAAAAATACAAAACAACAGAACATTGTCAAATCAGCAGAGCATTATCAGAGCAGCAAAACATTGTCTTATGAATTCTACTTAACTTTCCTAGCAGTTTATGAGCGTTATCCCCATGTCGCCCTTGCCGGCGGAAATGAATCTGCTAATTAGCATGAACCGAAACTGGAAATGAACGAAATACGAATACGAAAGACAACACATACCAGTCATACTTAATCGGTTTCAAAAAGCGCACATGTTGATGCTAAATGAGCATCTGTTGCCATAATGATGTAAAATGTTACTGAACGATTTACTAATGTAGGAAATAATGCCTGTGGCATGGTACTCATATGTACGATAAAACAATCATACATAAATCATTGATTATGAAACACTTCCCAACTGTAATGCGATTTTATTTAAACATCTCTAAAATGCGATACATTCAGCGGTAGTATTTTTGAAATTATCACAATACTACAATAATTCATTATATTTGAAAACTTAAAACTACATCGAGAAAAAATGAACTTTATTCAAATGGCGTCATTGAAATATAAATCGTCAATATATGGCATCATTGAAACATAAAAGCAACAAATATTTCATTCATACACTTTTATCCCATTCTTTTTATTCATCACAATAGTACAGTAATTTATTTTACTTAAAAACTTAAAAACATGGATATAAAAGTAATTTAAATCTATGCTTAAAACTTCATCGAAAAAGTCTGCTATCAAATCGTCTGTTTTTTTATGTAAAATCAATGATGGATTATTCATATCAGCTATATTGCAGACTCCATAGCTAAATAATTTTGCTTTAAAGAAATTCAGCAGTTCTTATACAACTCATCATAGAGCTTGATGCGTTTACATTCTCCATAAGAAAATTAGGCTTCGTTGTATAAATATTCAAAGTTTGATGATCATTTAAACTCAAATATATTGTAATTGCGTTGTTTCATTTTATAGATGCACAGAAATTAAGCAAAAAGAAAGCGGTTTTAGGACGGATACAACACTAAATATAAATTAAAAAAGACTTTAAAAATCACAATTTTGACACAAGATGGATGCCATATTTTATTTTGACGTGGGTCACGTGATTTCTTCATATAATGGTCACGTGATCTTTTCATATAAAGGATGTAATTATTATTTTAATTTTTATTTAAAAACTATTGAATATATTTTGCTGAATTTTTTTTACATATTTTATGGGAACATTTGAATATTTCCTAAAACTTTCAAAGCAATTTGTGAATTTTAAATTAGTTTAAATTTTTTTTGAAAATATAGGTCCCATAGTGATCAATGCATTTCATTTTTTCAACCCGGGTTCAATCCAAAACTAATTGGGTGATATTATTCATTTATATCCCCATAGGTTTCACAGAAAGTCTGAACAACATACTAAAATTTCATTTTGATAAAGTCATTTTTACGGCAGTTATCGTGCTAACAGACAGGCAGACAGACAGACAGAATGAACAAAGTCATAAACACTTTTCAACTATGTTGTAAAGTGTGAAAAATTATAAAATCAGCTTGTAAACCTATGCAAAATTTAATGAAATATAAAATGTTATACGAAAAAGTTGTTTTATATGCATTTACCGTATTTTAGAGACATTATTTCGCACATAAATTACACATATAAGCACAAATAGAAAAGTGTATAAAAGAGAGAAAAGCTGGTAAAAAAATGACAAATGCACAATGGGAAAATCTAAAAAGGAAAATAATGATGAAAGTCTAACAATGAATTGTCTTCCCACGAAGTTTTGCAATTCTTATACATGCCAATAACACCTTCATTGTAAGAGACACTTATATATCTTCTAATTCTTTTCTAATGCCATATTTTATTTTGAAGTGCACCATGTGATCTCTTCATATAATATGGGTGTAATTATTATTTTAATTTTTATTTAAAAAACTCACCGAATATATTCTGCAGAAATTTATTTCAAATTTTTTATAATTTGAATATTTCCTAAAATTTTGAAACAATTTGTGATTTTTAAACTCGCTTAAAAAATGTTTGAAAAATTAGGTCCCATAAGGTTGAATGTATTCCATTTTTTCAACCCGGGTTCAATCCAAAACTAATTGGGTGATATTATTAATTTATATTTGCGTAGGTCCCACAGACTGTCTGAACAACATACTAAAATTTCATTTTTATAAAGTCATTTTCACGGCAGTTATCGTGCCATTGGACAGACAGACAGACAGATTGACAAAATGAACAAAGTCATAAACACTTTTCAACTATCTTGTAAAGTGTTAAAAAACTCTACACCAGATTAATGTGCATGCACGCGTTGTTTATATTTTTGTATTCCTGAATATTGCTGGACATGGAGTTAGAGAGAAGGAATTAAAACTCCTATGGATGAAACATTTCAAAATGCATAACGCTTTGAGAATTACATCTAGGTGTCCTTAGTCAAGAGTCGCCATAGGACACAATAGAGAGGCATAGTTTTGAGTATATGTAGTTTTGATTATTTTAAAATCAAAACTCTTTAATTAGGAGTATAATTAATCAGTATAATTTCGCCGTTGTAGACATAGTTCAGATTATAGGGCGATAAAAAATTAAATATGATATAAATTTGAATACGTAGGAATATTTATTGTTTCAATTCTAATTTGCATTGCGCTACTAATATATATATATTTTAATTAGAAGGTTAGCTAAATATTAAGAAATATATACAATACAGGGATGCTTATCACAGCGTCATCTGAATTATTGTTTCAAACGATATTGGCATTTTCTCAATATAGTTTTAACCCCCTTGCCTTTACTTACATGCGGCAGCAATTCCACCAATAACCACATTATGTCAAATAAATAACTTCTACGGCCATTCTACTATCAATTAGTACTTATTTAACAATTCACTACGGCTTTGAAATTATAATTTTTCATTTGCCTCGATTTTTAAAATTGTTATACAATATTTTAAATACTCCGCTAAGGGAGCTGCAATCCCTTTTATTCGATCGGGCATGGTAATTTTACTATACATAGACCTAACTTGTACACTTATGGATCTTGTAAAGAACCTTGCTGTCTTAACTGGGAATCGAACCTTAGATCTCCGAACTAGCCAGCCGATGCTATACCTTTGAGCTACTGGGACGAAATTACAAACTCTTATCTTCGAAGTGGACTCTACATTCTCCACCCTCTAATGTTAGATTTCTGGGAACTGGCAATCTGATTGACCGCCTAATGCTATTTTTACCTCAGGCTAGCCTCCTGCTACTACTATTTTGATCCAGTTTAGTATCCTACGTGGTCGTTATCCTTCCAATTTGAAATCGGCGATCAATCTTCCAGTCTCCACTAAATCCGTATTAGGATGACTTTCAGACCTCCGACATCTATGCATTAACCTACGGGGTTAATTTGTTCGGGCGTCATTGTAAATAACCTTGCTGCCTCAACCGGGAATCGAACCCTGGATCTCCGAACTGGCTAGCCGATGCTCAACCGTTGAGCTACTGGGACGAAATTGTAAGCTCTTATCTTCGAAGTGGACTCTGCAATCTTTTCTTACAAAGTTATTGGAATGCTTAAGAATTTGCATAGGAATCCTGTATAATAACGTTCTAAACTTATCGGTATTAGATCACTCAGTGTATGTGTACATATACTTTGTATTTCGGAATATTTTACTTTCTGTTAATGATTGAAAAAATCGGTTAGACACCTTTAACCGAAATAATACCAGGTTCAGGTGTGATCGGCATGTCACGGATTGCATAATAAATTTAATGCATATTGTATTTACATTTGTCATCAATTATACAGTTTAAAGAAATCTATAACGTGATGCATAAAATTGTTCATGAAAATGTGATGTCCAAGTTGATAAAAGCTTAAATATATGTGGAGTGAGTTTCTAATACGGTCATATCCTACAGTGTTTATTTGCAATCTGATCACGATCATCATCAAAAGAGTATATTTTTCAATGTATATATTACAAAAAGGCTTTTCTTTTTTTTTTGTAAATAGTATTATATACTCGTTTTTCATATAATATTATATAACAATATAATATGAAAAATATGATGACCAAATTGTCAAAATAGGAAGACTAGACTTTTTTCTCTACTTTAATCCGAAAAAAGTTCCTTCATGTAGTATTAGAATTCACGGGACGAGAAATTCAGAAGAAATATGAGGGTCATAACAATAATTTAATTTTTATTTTAAGAGTTCGTGTGCTAAGCATTTTTTTATGCAAAGTTAGAGCATGAACATAAAAATAGACATTAAGTTTCATGTCATGTAAATCTTTGGGGTGGCTGAAAGAAATCTTATTTATGCGGTTTTTAGTAGCAGTCACGAAGCACATTTTTTGAAACATTGCAAAAGTAAACCCATTGTTTTGTTTATGTAAGATTTATGTAACTGCGTATTAAAGACAATACATAAAAAATATTCTATGATTTGCTGATATATGTTTTGCATATTTATGCTAATGTACCGCGTAAGAACAAATTAATGCGTTTCTTAGCGGTAAAAATTCGACATTGGAAAATATTTTTAGTTATTGATGGCATGTACATATATTAATTTGTTATGAACTGTTACTTTTCAAATGTGAAGGAAGTTTGTGCTCAGCTATGTTTTTTGTGGATAAAGTCAAATTATTTAAACAAAAAATACAGTTTTAAGAAAAATTATTAAAATGTAACAATATTTAATAGTATCTTAAATTTTGGAAAAGTTTATTTAATACACGAATAAGAATGTTCATGTTTAGAAATGTTATTCTTTTAAATATTTGAACTAGTTATTTAGATAATAGTAATTACTACTATCGATGTATTTATATGAAAATATTCGTCTGTATACTTTATAGCAATCCCATGCCCTTATTCCAGTTTGCTTGTTAACTAATAATACTTTTATAATCTCGTAGAAAGTTGAAGAAGCTTGCAATAAATAGTGGATCGCTAATCCCTAAACTATGAGTGACTAAAATATATGTGTTTACTATTTAAATAGTTAGTTCCCTCTTATTTTCGTCTAGTGATTGACAGCGATAATATATCAATCAAAATAGAAACATGACTTCAATTTTTATCATTACCATCTGTCCTGTTTTTGTCACTGACTCCTGATGTAGATATAAGTCAGATGGTCCTTTTGATATATGTAAGAGTCAGATGGTCCTTCTGATTTAGGTATAAGTTAAACTTGTTTGTAACAGTTTTATTATGTACTTAACTTATTAATATTAACATCAATTTAATCTCAGTCAGTAACGCGCGTGGTGATTATTTGCACTAGACATTACGCGTGGTTCAAATTAAATTTCAATGATATGGAAAATTGTTCAGATATTTTTTGTTTTTGTCCAGGCCATCTTCAAATGCAATCACGCTCATTCTTGCAATATACGAAAAAAATGTCCCCATATTTGCATAAGAGACGATTTATAATTGAAGCGTTTTCTAGGGCAGTATTTGACTGTTACCGTCTTTGATTCTCCTTAACTAAGCAAAGGTTTTAGGAGAAAATCAATGTATGGATATACATAAATTAAGAGCAAGTTAATATATGTAAATTAATTTCAACGGTTTTTATATTTTTAATAGCATCACATGCAATAAATCCTATTGGAGTATAGTAATATAATTTGTTACACAAGAACATTCCCATTTTATTCCAAAATAATATTAAATATTTAAACAAGGAAGGCCAGATTCAAAACCCTTTGCTGAACTCTAATCCCAAATAAATTCTTACATGTAATATTAAAATTCACTGGACGAGAATTTTGAAATAAATATGAGAGTCATAACAATAATTAATTTTTTTTTAGTTCGTTCGTTTGCCAAGATATATAATAATTTTTTGCTAACTTTGAGCATAAACATGAAAATAAACATTAAGTTTCATGTCATGTTATAGCTGAAAGGAGGACTTTGGCTGAATGAAAGACCCTTATATATATGCGCATTTTAGTAACAGTCACGGAGCACATTTTTTGAAATATTGCAAAAATAAGACAGCTTTGCTTGCCTAAAATGTATTAAAAGTAATGCATCAGAAATTCTACGCTTGGATTTGCCGATAAATGCTTTGCGTATTTATTTAAAGTATCACATAAGAACAAATTAATGTGTTTCTTAACTGTATACATTTGACTTTAAAAACATATATTTTCTTATACACGGCACCAACAAATATTAATTTCTTTAAATGTTACATTTTACGTACATACAAAAAAGTTTATGTTCGGCCATATTTTAATTTGTGAATAAAGTATAGAAGATAACATCTTTATGAAAAACCATAAAAATCGATATAATAATTTTCTAATGTTTTTTCTTTCCAGATCCACCAGGAGCACTTTATAGACCTAGAAGACAGTATCTTTGCATACGTAGACCACGGCAGAACTTAAGGGAGCCAGAAATTCGATTATTTCTCCTCCAAATACGGCCACCATAAATAAATGGATCGAAAACTTGTTTTATATCAGAAATCCTTTGGTGATCTAGAGAGCTGAAAATTTATATACTTTGATTCTTTTTATTAACACGTTCGCTGCCAAAGCTGATATGGTGCACCCGTTCACACGCACCATGATCCTATCTGCACTTTTATGCTTTTAAATTATTTTCCTTTGTTTTAGTTTTTAAATATAGATATAACAGATTACTTTTAGCAATAAATAAATTCACTCGGGTATACTCGTAGTTGGCATATGATATAATATTTTGCTCTTTGTGCCAACTACGAGATAACTTGTAGGAAAATTGCGTGGAAAATTTGCGTGAAAAATGTTTTAAAACTTACCACAAATAATTGTGTTTCATTATACTTATTGAAATTTCAACTTAATATAATAAAAATATATTTTATTTGCTGTGTTCTTCAAAATATATCGTGAATAGATATGTTTTTGCGTTCTAAACATAGTTATTATATCTATGTTTTGAGAAATAAATGATCCATTTCCTTACTCTAAGAATATTTTTGAGTCCCTTCCTGTACGCTAAACACCTAAACATTGCACACATTTGCTACGGTAATACTTGTACTCAGTAATTTAGGTAAAGCGATCAATAATGAGTTATCTCGTAGCTGGCAAGTTAACTCAGTTTGGCACATAACGAGTATTCTCGTAGTTGGCAGCGAACGTGTTAAGACAACAATTTTTGACGTTAAGTAACAGGGTCCACTTCGACGACAAGAACTGTATATTTTGCACAGAAGATTACTGGCTAAAGCAGCGGCACCCGGCTGGGACAGTGTTGTTAAACAAAATAACGACCCTACACAGTTTGTTAAACAAAACAAAACTAATTAAAAATAGTTGTAACTTATGTTTTATCAGTATAAGTACAGTAGTGTAAGTACAGGATTTAACATGTTTGCATACTTAAATACTAGTAGTAAAATAGTTTTTTTATGTTTTTTAAGACCTTTCCTATTTTAGAGTTTCGAAAATAAAGTATAAATAAAAGATTAAAAACCAGACTAGTCTTTTTTCTCGAATTTAATACAGAAAAGAATTCTCCAACGTTATATTAGAATTCATTGGACGAGTATTTCGAAAGAAATATGAGGGTCATAACAATAATTTAATTTTTATTTTAAGAGGTCGTGTGCCACGCAATAAAAGAATTTTTTGCTCAGTTTGAGCATAAACATAAAAATAGACATTACGTTTCATGTTATATAAACCTTTGAGATGGCTGAAAGAAAGACATACTTGTTTATGAGCATTTTAGTAGTAGTCATAGAGCACATTTTCTGAAACATTGCAAAAGTAAGGCCATTGTTTCATTTTCCAAGGATTTATGTAACTGCATTTTAAATGTTATCTATCAGAAATTTTATACTGAGTTTTAATATATAATTTTACATATTTATACAAATGTAGTGCCTAGGAACAAATCACTGTGTTACCTTAATGTAAACGTTCGACTTGCAAACCGGAATGCATCAATTTGTTATGACATGTTATTTTTCAAATGCACGGCAAATTTACTCCTATCCTTATTACTTAATAAATGAAGTTGAAGTATAAAAATGATATTTTTAAAGACAATTTGAAATCCAGCTATATTTTTAATTATGTTATTTTTTTAGAAAAGTTTATTTAAAATACGTGTACAAAAGTCCATGTTATGTTACTTTTGAAATTCGTCTAATAAAATTTCTAAATGAAAAATATTACCAATTGTAATATATTTATACAACGATATCGTCTGTCTGATCTATAGCAATCCAATACATATGTTTTTAAGCGTAATTTTTTTGAAATCGAACGCTAACTCTGAGCTATCAAATATGTAAGTAAAGTACGTGACTTAGCTCACAATCAATAATAAAAAGGTTCACAACATAAAATGCAGCGGAAATAAAAAACCATACGTACCGATACCAAATCCAACGAATTTCCTTCTGTGCCATATAAGCTGAACATTATATAGTGAAAGTCATATGCTGTCCACATCAGATCTTTATAGCAGCAACAAAACCGTGTAACTTGACAAATATATGAAAGAAAGAAGATGTAAGGACTTTCTTAATATTCGCATATTAGAAATCGCATGAATTCTTTACTTTTATCGCTGCAAACAACTGGATATTACTGACAGACAAACTAATAGAAATTCCCCCGTTACACAAATGCTAAACGTACATGACGATATGCTAAACGTACATGACGATATGCTAAACGTACATGACGATATACTTCCGTTATTCGGCATAAAGATATACTTCTGTTATTCGGCATGAAGATATACTTCCGTTTCAAACTAAGAGAGACATTAAGAAATGTACCATTGCCATGAACTTAAAGTGTCAAAATTGTTCTTCAAAATTTCGTAACTTTTAAACCCTGTGTTGCAGCACTACGGAAGTAATGTATAGCTATAGGAAACTGAGTATGCGCAGCCGAATGAACGTACATGAAGAGTCCTTTAGTGACAAAAGACGGAATTTAAGAAAACTAACACCGAGATCAAGAGAGATAGGCAAAAATGTTTAACTACATAAAGAAAGAGATACTTTTAATTAGTGCAAAATAATAATTGATTTAAGTAAAGCAATGCATCGTCAGAGCCTGTGATTCTGTAACCCCTACGATTCAGCATGCTGTTCGTGAGATGCGGTTGTGCCATCCAGAAGTGTATTGTCGCTGATGGTGCACAGTTTGGACAATGTATGTACACTGATCGGCATGTTAGTTGCTCCTTTCGTTAAGTGAGTGTTGTTATAAATGTTTACTGCTTCCATATATCTGGTCTCTCCTGTAAGGGTTTATATTGAAACAAGTATCGCTTTATATTAAATAAACAAATATCTTTTTGTGATGCATTTTTACCTATCTCTGTTGATATATGAGTCAATTTTTTTAAGTTCCATATTTGATCACTAGGAACGCTACAAATACGTTAATGCGATTGTGCATGGATCCATTTTTTAGGTACACTTTACTTCCGCGGACTTCGATACGAGGTATAAAAGTCATATCGGAAATATAGACGTTCCTAAAAATCCTGTATATAAATAAGTAATTTCATAGCCAATCGGTTCTGCTTCCAATCCGAACGGCTTGAGCTTCGATTATGCTAGAACTGAATTTACACCGCGATTTAATGTTTATTTTATAACACGTTGAATGTACTATTTTAACTATTGGGCAGATGCCTATTTAGGACCTGCGCAACGCCGGGTAATTCTTTCTAGTGTCATATACAATGCGGGAGCGATGCCAATTTTAAGAAAGTACACTATAGTCGGGTTCTATGAATAGGAACATAACCCTTGCTGTGTCCTGCAACCAACACTTAACCTTCTTTCAAAATAATTTTGAAGCTGGTTAGTATAGGATATTTTTGAACTACATAGAATTTCTCTAAATTGCGTCACATAGACAATTGAATGATTTCCTGTCATTATGTGCATGTGTTATTTCATGGTTAACAAACATTACAAAGAGGTGCCGTAGTTATCTGTAATAGGGTCGCGATCCTATTAGCAATTAATTTAGGCAGTATGAATAAAATTATGCATTCACGATAATGCGTGCTTCTTTCTTAACATGTAAACTGTTGATGTCACGGTTACGTAAAATGTGCATGTCACAGATCCGTGACATCTCGTTGTCTTGATCGTAATGTGTCAGTACAATGTGAACTTGATGTGTTAAAGGTCGTGATTTGGTTTGCAGTTAACATATTGATAACTATGAAGTGAAGACTTAACGATTAGCATACTCATATTTAGAGTGTTGCGAATTTGTTTTACTTTTATTATTTTTCTACATTTGAAAATAATATAAATGTTACTTTTTTTTTCAGATATCTTGATATAGGTAGGTCTTGGTAGAATTTTGGTAGGTCGAACCGAGGTTCTTTAATATAAGGTCGTGTAGTTACTATGGCAACAAATCAACAGTCAGTGTAACGTCGACGAGCATAGCATTCCATCATTCGTGATGCCATAGCCCAAGGGGAACTTTGAGAGTAGTTCCAAAACACAGCAAGTTTTCACATTGTTACAGTTACAATAGTTTGTAAATTTTGAAATAGCAATAATCAGGAGTAAACAACTTGTGCAGAGCTTTGAAATTGTGTTGTACACATCTTCCCCAGTAAAGTTCAAAGATATTTAGTGATATCAGTGTAGTAGAATGTTAGTCGCGGTTAACAAACTCGGTCTCTTTAGACATCCCAAGAACAAAATACGCGCGTTTGCTATTCACATGATATTACATGAGCATTGCCATGCAAAAAATGTAGTCAGTCACGACCTAGATAAGTACTTCCGAACACTAAATAACATCTTAAATATAATAATTTGTTGAATACCTAGACCACGCGACTCACCCTTGGGCATGAGCAGCCTTTTGAGCGACCGGAATATCATAATCTGTGAAATAGTTATATTATAATCTATGAATCAGTTTTAGAAGTCACAGTTAAATATAACAGAACCGAAAATACAAGGTTATTTCCTTCGCTTTCATGTCCCTAAACAAAACAGAATAAAATATATTTTTATTCAATACTGGCCCTCTGTAACCTTCTGGCCTCATCTGTAGTATCCTAGTCAGCAATGTCGGTGGGCAGAATGGCAATTGCAGTTAACATATTCTGTCTCTCCTGAGAACTAGAGCGCTATTCCCATGACATCATATTTCGCAGAGTCCTGTCAAAAAGGTCAGTCAAGACAGGGACGAGCACCCTCTAATGGATCGGACTATCTGTGTCGAAAGACAGAAATATGTCTTGAAGAAATAAATAAAACTAATTCGCAATAAAACTCGTACATTTATAAAAAGTATTTATTTCTTAATTTACAGTTGTTTTCATTTTTTTAAATATTTTACAATGTATTTACTCCTTTGATTGACACACTATTTCAACACCTTTATATGTCACAAAATTAACACATATCTCACAGTTAGTATTGTCATTTCCATCAAAATCCCAAACCCACGTCTGTCGAAGAAGATAAAATTCCCAGTCAAATATATTTTTACCTTTATATGAACTGTAAGAGACAGATTTTGATCCATCTAATATTAAATTTTTAATATGTATATATCAAAACATACAATTACGCATACTGATGTATATCCATATCTTGACATCCGACTATACAAGCTTTGTGTCACACTTTATAATAGAAGTTCTTCAAAAGGATATAATTATCCGCAGAAGTTCATTTCAGCTTCTGTTATACTGAGCGTTGCACATATCCTTCTGTAAGCATTTGTTCCATTATATTTAATAGCTTAGTCTCAGGATAATATAATGTTCCTTATTAGTCCAAACAACACAAACACTGATAAAAGCAGTTTATTGAAGAAGGCGAATTGCAATGTCTGGCGACTTGTAGCTAAACCTTCAGAAACCAATTCACCAAAGTCATTGTGGTAGTCCGCATCATAAAATTCCAGAGTTTCATTTGTACCTGCAAAAAAGAAATCACCAAGATTAATAAAGTAAAATTTGAAAATAAAGAACATATTTCAAAAGGTAATTACATTATGCGATTACATAATATGTCTATAATAATTACATAACATGGCAATAAATTTAAATAAAACAAACGCATCGTAAATTATTGAGCAATTAAAATGATAAAATAGAAAGAGTAATACGCCAATATTTAAATGACCAATATTTAAATGATATATGTATATAACCAACAGAAATAATTATAAACTTAGCTCTTTTATATCTAGATTTACCCACATAGGAAAACTCAAGCAACGTAATAAAATGCACATTTCTAAAACAAAACAGAATGTAGCTGTACTTTGAGTACATTCGGTGTTGAGCGCTACGTTCCAGTTGAGTCCTACGTTCAAGGACGCAAATGCGAAATCAAAAAGGCAAGGTGGGCAAAAATGAATTTTTTCATCAACAAAACTTAGAGTTTATTGATTTATCTTGAACTGAAGAAGGAGATCCAACATATCCTCAAATAAGTTGTATGCTGCTATGTTTCATTAATTTGTCTCAATTACGTTGCTTGAGCTGTCACTTATGTTTTGTGCAAAGTTATTTTATTTATTAGATTTTGCCACCTTTGGATACTAAACATTTCAAGAAATGAGACATAATCTAGGTATCAAATCTTTCAAGATATGGGGTTAAATTTAGCCAGAACATGGAACCCTGAAAACGCTTATTCTTTAGTACGAGCAACACGAGTTCTAGGAACGAACAACACGATATATATATATATATATATATATATATATATATATATATATATATACTGCTGGACAATTGCTAAGGACGGATGACACTATCAAGCATAGCAACCGCAAAATGAAAGGAAACAAAATGTGGAAAATTAGAAGTGCGGGATACAGTAAGAAGAGGTGTGCGTGTGCAAATATTTCATTTCCACGCCTATTCGTCAAGTGATAGGGCTGATAACAGCTTTAAAGTATTCGAAGAGTGTGAACAATTATTGTTCCAAGTGAAAATATTACGGGATAGATTTAATTGACGAACTTGAAGTTTTCGGTATGTCTTCCCGATATATCCTTCGGTATGTCTTTTCACGTGGCCGTATTATTGGAAAGATCGAAGAAGGGCGAAAAATAACAGATGTTGACAGGGAGTTCGGCATCGCCCACAGCGTTATTTTACGGCTGTGGCAAGCATTTAAAACAATTTGAATGTGTAGCAAGAGTCACAGGGAGATGTCGTGTTAGAAGTACGACGCTTGCAGAAGACAGGTACATTGTTCTATCGGCAAAAAGGGACCGGCGCACCACAAATCAGCAGGTGTCAAATCAGTTTATTGCTACCACAGGACAGCGGATCTCCCGAAAAACTGTAGCCAGACGCATACCTTTTGTGTGTGTCCCATTGTCCCAACTGCACCGTACAGCCCGTTTGCAATGGAGTCGTGAGCATCGCAATTGGACCGAACAGGACTGGACTTGCGTACTATTCTCAGATCAGAGTAGGTTCAGTCTGTCATCAGATTGTAGACGCTAATTGATCTGGCGTGAGAGTGGTGCTGCTTATCGTCCAGAAAATATCCAGGAAAGGGATCAATGTCCGACATGCAGTATCATGGTATAGGCCGGTATCATGATCAATGACCGCTACGTCCCTTCATGTGGTTGTAATTGGGTTTATGATCGGCCAACGATACATTGATGAAGTTCTACTGCCTCATGTTCGCCTCTTCCCTTGTGCTGTCGGTGATAAATTGGATTTCTTGGACGACAACGCACCATGCCATCGAACCGTCGCTGTTCAGGATTGTGCAGTCAGCGAGGGTATTCAATTCCACGTATGGTCAGCACGTTTTCCAGATCTAAATCCATTAGAAAATGCCTAGGATGCTTTGGGGAGGCGACTGGTTGGTTGAAAATATCCTCCAAGAAACAATAACACCCTCATCCGTGCACTGACAAAAGAGTGGGATAACTTATCTCTACAGCTGCTGTATAATGGTGTGCAAAGCATGACATGACGTGTGGAATATTGCATCGTACTCCAAGGTGGACATAACTATCAAGCATCGTATGGAATCAATTTTTTTATTTTTTTCCCGGAGCGGAGAACATTAAGGCGTGAGAGTAAAGTTTCTTAAAATCCTTCTAAAGTCCTCGCTGAGGACATAAACGCATGAAAACACGGGGGAGAATCTAACTAGGCCAATTTTCAAATGAGACAATTAATTTTGACGATAAACCCCATACATTGTTAAACAAAGTAAAACTTATTAAAAAACGTTGAAACTTATTAAAAGTGTTAGTTTCCCTATTTTTGACAGAATTAAATACTAGTCATAACATATTTCACATGATGGAAGATATTTATACTTATACAATATATTATGTACAATGCAAATGTAATACTTTATACAAAATATGAAATGTATGTTAATACATTTAATAAAGGAAACATGCATTTTAGTATGTTCTTCGTACGGGAATACAATTCATACCATACAACATTAGACACTTACTATCTTCAATGATGATATCTCCTTGAACGTTTGACTTTATCCTAAGGAAAGCTGATACCTCAACTTCAAATACTTCGTTTGTGTAATGGGCTAGATACTTTGGAATTTCACGTTTTCTCCTCCCTGACTTGTCGGGTTCACCGTAGCAATCCACCTTAAACAATAAAGACGCTTGTATAGCTGATATGATACAGTTTTATACAATTTACAGTACCATTTTGTACAAGATGAATTGCAACTTTAATTGAATTGGATCTAGAACTAAATATTTTAATTTTATACAAAATTTATAAATTATTTTGAATTTTTCTTCATGGTACAAAATATAAAGAGTTAAGGGGACAGCGGATGTTAAAATCCAAATTTATAGTTTTTCATCAAATTTACATATTTTATACATGTATTAAATGTATTGTACATTTATCAAATACGAGTATAATAAAAATTATAGTCGATTTTAATTACAATTTTACATATAGAAAAGCTTTACATTGCATGTGTTGAAGGTCCTGACCGTCCGACTCATCCTAGTATATAGAGTAGTTATTTGGATTGCCGATTACTTTGCATGCGTGAAAAAGCTTGAATTTGCATGGGTTGTTGTTGTTGAGACCCAGACGGTCCGACCTACCAGAAAGATGTAAGGTAACTGTTTGGACGGCCGGGAAGAGCCTCCCAATTTAGACCGGAAGCTAGTGGGGGAGGCATCCACAGGGACCATACCGTCGTTCCCCTACCACCAACCTCTCGGAAGGACTTACGGATCCACATGTTTAAAGTGATGGTACTTCGCGTGAACACCGCAGCAGTTTTGGCAGCGGAGAGAATCGAACTCGGGCCTACCGAGTGCAATTTCCGCTCGCTAACCACTGGGCTACCGCGCCCTTACTTTGCATGTGTTGTTGTTGTTGTTGGGGCCCAGACCGTTCGACCTACCAGGAAGGTGTAAGATAACCGTTTGGACGGCTGGGAAGTGACACCCAATTTAGGCCGGAACCCAGTGGGGGAGGCATCAACAGGGACCGTACCCTCCTTCCCCTATCACCAACCTCTCGGAAGGATTTACGGACCCACATATTTAACGCGATCATACTCCTCATGAACAGGTCGGCAATTGTGGCAGTGTGCAAATCCAGCGCGCAAACCACCGGGGTACCGCACCCGAAATGTGCCAACAGCACGCGGTGTTCCCAGGTGATCACCCACCCAAGTACTAACCGCGCCCGATGCTGCTTGATATCTGTGATCTACCGGTGTTTTCAGTACGGTAGGGCCGTTGGCTCTTTACTATGCATGTGTGAAAAAGCTATGAATTTCTGTCACTTAAAGTATTCGAATATAAAATTGAATGCGTTATTTTTTTTAAATACATATGTAACATGTATTACAAATTTTATGTCATTAAGACAAACATTCGAACAATTCTATAAACATCTCGTAAATATAATGTTGATGAAAGTACATTTAAAGTACACTTTTGTAAATATTTTTAGTGGATTACGATTTTAACCAGTTTGTAATTTTAAGTAAACATTTAATTTAAATGCAATTTTTGCAATTAATGTAAAGTGATGTGTACTATAATATTATGCCAAACATTTTGCAATTATGTCAATTTTTGCTAATCTGAGCGCCTATTCTCGCATTATGTATTGTTGTAAGATATTTAAATGCTATAAAAATTCATAGAGAAAATCTAATAAATGTAATAACGAATTTACTAAGTAGTATTAATAATATAAAAACCTGGGGGGGGGGGATTTGTCTTTCTATCTATCTATCTATCTCTGGGAACGCTTGGCAAACATTTTGGCGACGAATTTGGCAAGATATCGTTAACTTGGTGACTCTTTTAAATGTTGGGAAATTGACGAAAATATGACCAAATTTATGAAAATGACGCTAAATCAATGAAATTAATGGCGTTTTGGTAGGGAATAGTATTGCAATGATGTTTCGATAGCGTTTGTCTGTCAAGTCCAACAATACCACTTGGCGACAAATTTGATGATTTTTTAAAATATCGCAAAATTTATCAAATGTCGCCAAATCGATAAAAATGTCGCCAAATTGCTACATATGACGCCAAATCAATGAAATTAATTCTGCTTTGAAAGAAGATAGTATTGTAATGATATTTCGGATATATCTGTCAGCCCAACAGTCCCACTTGGCGACAAATTTGGAGAGTTTTTAAATGTCGCGAAATGTATCAAAATATTGCCAGATTGACGAAAATATCTTCAAATCGATAAAAATGTCGACAAATTTTTAAAAATGACTCCAAATTAATACATTAATTGTGTTTTGAAAGGAGACAGTATTGTAATGATGTTTCGGCAACGTTTGTCACAAAATCAATGAAAATTCAATTTCTTGGAAAGAATATAAGAATCTACTATAAAAGTCATTTCTCTGTTCATCGGTCTTTGAGGTTTGACAAAAATTTGGCAAAGAATTTGGCGGGATGTCGAAAATATCGCCAAATTGATAAAACTGACGTCATGGGAGGTAATATTTTGGCAAATTTTGAATTCCGTCATTTGACGGGCATACCTTCTAGTATGATGATAATTTGCAATTGTATCAGCATCCGATAATTTTATTAGTAGCAATAAACATAGAAAAACATTACATGAAACATAATTAAAAATAAAAAATACTTCCAAATTCTGTATTCTTGAATTCTAATTTATTACTGTAAAACAAAATGCCGTATTTTGTAACTTATATACTCTTTATATTTTCAAATGTTCTATAAACTAATGCACATACAATGCACGGTTATTTACTAGTACACCCTATATTGTTTCTTGTACACACATTGTGCAAGCAACCAGTAATTATTAATTATCAAATGTATGAGGTATGGCGTACATGTTACTCAATGTACCATTTATTATTAAGCCCTACTTTGCAAAATAATTGCAACATTTGAATTAGAAATGTTTCAAGAAAAAAAGCTTAATCCTTGCAAGTATATAGGATTGGTGAAATTAAAGTATCGCTACTTAGAAAGCTCTGGGATGAGTTTTAAGACTTATAGTTCTAAGACTGAAGCGAGCATTGGACAACAGGTATTTGAAATAATGCACTTGTCATTTATTTAAAAAAATAGTTACAGAATTAGTCACTAGATCACCAATCCCCTGTCTTCACAGCATGATTCAAAATATCTGTGCAATCTGCTTACTCCCAGATATTGCCATTTCATATTTCACAAACAATTTCTTAATTGTATTTATGCGAAAACTTGCTGTGTTTTGGAAACTTATTTCCTTAGTGGACCGTGACGTGTCGAATGACGAAATCTTAACCCACTGACGCCAACTGGATAATTTTTGATTCGTTGTCGGTCTGACAGCCCAATGTTAAAGAACAATGTCAAAAATAATTTCCATTCGAAGAACATCATTTTCTAACCGCAGACTGTAAATTCTTCCAATAGCTAGCACATGAAGTCTAATGGTGTTCTTCAGAATTTTCCACGATATACTTGTGCCTTTAAAGTTACACAATTAGAAATCGCATGAGGTAAGGTCTGGTGAGCAGGGGACCAAGATGTCTAGAAACAAAGGTTGTTAACCCATTCATCCGTGAAGGGATGCCTTAACAATATTTGGACACAGAGCATATGCGCGATGACGTATCATATTGATTTAATATGGTATCTTGGAGGCATCTGTTAAAACTCTGGTTTTGTGAAATATTCTAACATCTTATAATACCGCTGCCCACTGACATAATAGGTACTAGGTCCAGTCAGTGTTGTCTCTTTTAAAAAAGGGCCCAATGATAGAAATGGCCATTGATGCAAAACATACTGTCACATTTGAAGATTGCAATGGGGCCTATTGGATAATTCGAGGGTTATATGTATCCTAAATGCAATCTGTATTCTAAATTCGCTTCAGGAACTGAAGTGTGAACGTGGGACGAATATCAGCGTCCGCGTGCTTTATCTAATGTAGAATGTGCATTACGAGACTTATAATGGAATATTGTGGAACCACTTCACAGTCAACAGCTGGAACACTTGTGTTATCAAACGGAGGACGTGATAAATTTGCTAGAACAGTAGCCACAATTTCAATATGAAATGAGGAATCTTTTTTTTTCTCTTCTACTTGTTTGAACACTAAGACGTGTCACAGCTTCAAATTTGGCAATCATTTTATGGGCAGAACCAGCAGCCATATATTTACATCTTATGTTGGAACATTTTAATAGATGTAACTGAAATATTTATGTTTCGAAAATATAGCATCACTATTAGCGACTTTTCCTACAATGTTATTGGCATTTCTGCTGTAGTATATGCAACCTGATTTTGAAGAAACTACTTTGTTTTTATAATCTAAAAAATAAACATTATACAAAAAGCTTTTGTTAAAAGTGTATTTTCATATAGAAGTGTCATATAGAAGTATATTTTCTGACAACCAGGAGCAGTAAATCTCCGATCCCCTATAAATTTTATAAGGGAATCTACTTCATTCAAAAGCAAACCAACAGATGAATTAAAACCTTGTTATAATGATAATTTCCGTGGTTCCGGCAGATTTCTTGTATTAATAATGAATATAAAACTTGTTTATAACGATTATTTGTTTTTGAGTAAACCTGTATATAACGATACTTTGGTGATTTTCACGATATTTTAAAGCAATAGAGCCTTTGTCAATCCATTAATTCTGCAGAATATCACACATAAAGGCAGCGGCCTAAGAAATCATCCCTTTACGGCTGCAGATGTTGTTATGTTAATTAAAACATTACAAACTATCATTTCTGTACTACCAAATGTTCGAGGCGTATATCTAAATTCGCTAAATATTTTAAAAGATGTATATGCAGGATGTGTTTTTTGCAAAAACGAAAACATCCAAATATTTCCCATATTATTAAGATTAAATTTGTAGTGGCCTATGATCAATGATCCAGATTTTGTTTAACGTGCTAAAAACTTGACTATACAGTAGGTATTTGGCTCTGTATCTGTGTATTAATGTATTTTTATTATGGAATGGAAAAACATAATTTATTTTTATCATTATACACATGCATTTTTAAATTAATAATCAAAATACACACGTTAAATATTTTTAACTGGAATTAAATTCTGTTTATTAATGTTAATCTACTTTTCTTTCTGCAATATCGTATAAAATAAGTTTAACATTATAATATTAAAAATAATGTTATACCCATAATTAATATATCTATAAAGTCTATCTGCTTCAATCCTGCCTATAACGATATTGTCTCCATGTCATAGAGTATCGTTATAAATATTTTATGAACTCATAATCTGGTATGAGCTTTTTTACTACCGTTCTCCGTTTCTGTTGCTTTCAGATCAAATTTTTTATTTAAAAACGTAAGCAGATCCGATTGCCAAGAGTGATCACGAGAGCAACATAGTCATATCTCTCCTTTTCTGGAAACGGTAGTTTCAAAATTACTTGTTATCCTCATTTCTATCAAAGAAATTTTTGCAGAATTTTTCTTTCCATTTTTAAAAGTATTTTTACTTTAACATTTGTTCATGTAATTATTTTTTAATTTAATTTTAAATACTCTTTCCTTCAATCTGTTCGAATAATGTCACTGTCTTAATATGTTAGACATAACTTTATTAGACACATCTTTGTGCTAGGAAATACATAATACGAAAATCGACTAGACTAAAGGATGACCACTTTTTGGATAAAATGTAGTTTAACCTTACTAAATACGATGGAGTTACCATATGTTGCCAGAGATGACGGAGCTATAATATGTTTTGAATTTTATAGAAAGCTATTATATGTATATCTTAAGACATAAGATATTTAATTATTTACCCAGTGAATATGATAGCTATAGAAAAAATCTGATGTAGGCAATACATGACTTTCCTTATATAATGCGATGAACTTACTACTTTTACAGCAAAATAAAAATCGGTTATTCTTATAGTAGATACTTATATTCTTTCCAAGGTATTAAATTTTTGACAATTAGTCGTCATTTTTATTGATTTAGTGTCATTTCTATCCATTTGGCGAGATTTTCGTTCATTTGGTAACATTTAAAAAACTCGCCAAGTTGGCGACATTCCGCCAAATTCGTCGCCAAAGTCTCGCTAAGTGTTATAGACGGAGAAATAAGTTATTCTTATAGCAGGTAAATGACTATTGGCTTTCAAATACAAAATTATTACTCAAAGTATCTTTTCTCATGAATGGAACGAGCTAGATCCACGAGAATGATGTCATCAAATTTATTGCATGATATTACATATGAAAAGTGAACATGTTTCCCAACAGTTAATTTTTCGTTTTAATTTATGGGTTTTTTTGATAAATTTATTTAAAATATGTGCAATATCTTGAGAACGGTTCAGGCTAGCGTTCTAAAGTTTATGTCAATCGTTTTCAAAGGAAAAATTACATAATAAATGTCTATTTGTGTAACTTTATTAGGGTTTTGATTTTTTGATGATTTTTTCAAAATTTCACTCTAAAATTTAGGGGGAATCTGAACATTCCATTGCGTCTAAAAACAATAGGGTTCCAGTATTCAAGGATTGTGACTTTTGTACCAAATTTCATTCGAATCGCTCCATTCGTTCGTGAGATATCGTCTCCACAGATTCACTAACACACCCACACACCCACACGCATACTTTCACACAGACACACACACACACACAGACATCACCTCAATAATGTTTGATTCGTTATTACGGATGCTTGAAACGTGCTCTCCCGTCGAAAACTCGAATTCGAATTTTCTACCCCGTCACAATGCTTTCCTTATGCATTATGTATATAAAGAAAGTAAAAAGAGTGATTCATGGATGATATTCGGCTTGGTTATTTTAATAGGAAATTGTGAGAAATCTATTGATTATTAAATACATCTTTGATTTCTATCAAAAATAAACATATTTTAACATTTATAACCTCAAACTTAAAATATGCATGTTTGCAACGAAAACCATGATTTGAACGCATCATATAATTACAGTGTTTTCTACAGTTAATTATTCAAAGGGATTTATTACCTCTACACATTTCTGTAGGCAGACGCTAACAGTCGCTAGAAATATGACGAAATCTGAGCTCTGAAACTTGAAGGCACGAAACTGGGATCTCAGTATCCCGTTGACAGGCTGAAATACCTGTAGCACGAAAGGATCCACAGAACAACTGAAAATATTACAAATAATATATGATAAGTTTTTATATTTCTGTGACATTCAAAACATATGCTATATTTTAAAACTAATCTGTCCTTATAACCTTAATATGTACAGTTACACATATAAGTTTGTATATTTTTGCTTCATGATTCCAGTCGCAGTAATGTGTTTCTATATGATTCATGCATTTAAACTGTTTTAACCAGAAACGCTCTTTGTCCGAATTATATTCTATTTACGAAATTCAAGTTGTAAATAAGACTAAAAATGTACATAGATACGATAATTTTTGTGTTTTATAAATATATTGCTCGACATGTCACACTTTGTTCATATTCCATGTCGTACAGGATATAAAGTAGAGGAAGTGCAACTCACCTAGACCATAATAATGTTTTACAGACTTCTGCGAAATCGAATGTGTACAAAAAATTAAATAGATTTTCCCTAGTCCGTTAACCTCCCAAATCCAACAAGCCTCTGACGTTTATCGATTGAAACAATCGTGCAAAATTTCTGTCGATTTACCCCATATATTTCGAGAAGTATCGCATACAGATGTACTCATGAATATCTTTGAAAGAATGGTTGATTCACATTTAGTTATGCTCAAGATGGGCGAATACATTAAAATTCGAAAGCCTAACTTTTGACTTTATCACAATGTAATCCAGAAGTGAATTAACAGACGTAACTGTATAACTTGGAGCCATAAGCGGCAATATTATATTTTTATGGCTTTCTATGACTTGTAATTAGATATTTTAATCTTATAATGTACAGTGTAACTCAAAAAATTGAAGATTGGGGAAACGCTTATCGATTGCTGTGTGTGCTGTTGCTCTGTCTTGCTTGAATCAGGTGTTATCAATCAATTGTGAAGAATTCAGTGGTTCATGCGCAGGAAATTTTTCCAGCATGGAACAATTTCCTGCACGATTTCCGGCACGATCCATGGCAACATAGGCAGGACGATTTTCTGCAAATACACGATTCGCCCCACTCCTCTGCTGCATGATTACTAAATGGCGAGATGGCGTTAGCATGGTTTTATTAGCATGGTTGTCATTCACCGTCTTCTACCTCCCAAGCTAACCATGTCACGTTTCAAATTTGTACGTTCTTTTGAGTCACACTGTATAATTTTTATTTTGTGTAAGGTGATATCACATGATGTCACTAATGGCTTATGGCATTTCTGATACTTTCAATTCGTTGTTTCAATTCTCATAAAATCAATCAATAAAATAATTTAATATTATTTATAATGTAAATATATAATCATAATTGAATCCAAAAACTGTAATAATATGAAACATCGAATTGAAGACAGCAATAATTATGTAGGGCTCCAATTCTTCTATAGTCTTGACCCCAAACTTAGTGATAAATATACACCATAGCCCAATAATACCCAGAAATTCTATACCCAGAATTAATTTTAGAAGCAGAATTATAACACAGATGAAAACAGTATTTTTAGATATATATTAATATATCTAAAACTGTTTCCGATTGTGTTATAATTCTGCTTTAACTATTTTACCTTAACTATTCAATTTAAACTATTTTATTTTCATATCGTATGTAAGAAAATCATGTGTTACTCGATTTTTGCAGTGCCTTTTAAATTATTTAGCTATTTTTTTATTTATTATTTTTCTAAATCTACACAAAATATCTTGGAGTGAATAAAATTTGAAATAATTCCAAATTAAATAAGAATATTGGTAGATAATGGGACTTTTTACTAATAAGGGGATCCTAAAAACCTCTCTTTTAACTATTTATTATTTTATTATTTATTATTTTATTTTCATATTTTATGTAAGAAAATCCTGTGTGACTTTTGCAGTTACATTTAAACTATTTAACTATTTTTTTATTCATTATTTCTCTAAATATAAACAAAATATTTTAATTTGATTAAAAATTGAAAGACTTTCAAATTGAATAAAAATAGTGGGATATTAAGGGGACTCTTCACTGATAAGGGGTCCCCAAAATCGTCTTTGTATGCCCGCATCGTTATTCCACAGAAAATTCCTAAATATATTATAGCAATATACTGCTTAACATGGCATTCTTATTAGGCAATTCCTCCAAATCGCTTAGGTAAAAATAATTTGCTTCAAAATGCTTAATGATTTGATTTGGACTAATAAAACTCTGACATAAATGTATGAAAGTAATATGCACAATTTTTAAGTTAAAGTAGTTTTCAGTCAAGGTCTTCATAACCATATACAAGTGCTAAAAAATCACAATTCAGAGAAGTACACAAAATTGTGGCTGATTGTTTTATTACAAATAAAAAACAAAACTGTAGTACATGATCTGAGAGGATTATTTTGTTTATTTCTGTCATCAGGAATATTCGATATGTGAAGGTTGAATAAATTAAATATTCAAATATTGAGCATTCCGAAATTTTTAAAAATCAAATATGCTCAATAATCTGCCAAAGTTTCTGGTGTTCTTACATTAAAAGTTTCATAGTTTTAAAGGTCAATAATTGAATACTTAAACTTATAAAAGTAGTTTACAATTACAATACAAGAAGGTTCAATGCTTTAGTAATATATAAAACAGTATCACCTGTTCATTACTACCACTTCTTCGTGATTTCTTGTGGAATCAGCAATCGTGAGGTATCTCAATGAAATATCATACTGAGCTAAAATAATAACAGTTACATTAAATTAATAAGAATATGTAAACAACAAGACATTATATTTTAAATAATAAGCATACTATTTACATAAGTTTCATTTAATTTTGTTAAAGAGGGTCAGTCTACTTTTACGGTAACAACTTCATAACAGACCTATCTTTTAAAATCCAATCGTTTTACGTAAAGTTTGGTGATATTTGACCAATAGTAGTGGGTGTAAATATTCTGTGAAATATAAATTTGCAAAAATATTAAGAATACACTAAAAACTTATTGAAAGAAAATTAATACTTATATTAAGGAACGTTCTTAGAGGAAAGCAAACTGTAATAATGATGAGAATTCGGGTATACTTTGTGAACTTTATAACTTTAATTATGAAACTTGAATTTTAATGTGAAATATAACATAATTTATGAAACACGAACTTAAATTATAGTTTTTGAATGACTTGCATACGAAGTTTTTTTTAGTTGTTCCGTATTCGTCATTCCGAAAGAACTTCTTTGAAGTCAAAAGGATGAAGACTATAAACGTACGGACTGTGCTCCCGTCATTAACTCCTCTGCCGCTATATGTTTTTTTTCTGCATTTGGCACCTTACCAGTTAGTTGGCGTTATTGCCATTTCTGGGTCACATACTTTTATCTTAGTCAACGTGTTTTACTTGAAGCGTGCTATGATTTAAATCAAGTACGTTTTGAGTTTGTTAAATGTATTGCTAAATTGTGAAATTATTGAGTTATGGTCTCATTGAGCCGCATGAGCATGATCTGTATATGGTCCTATATAAATGGTCAGCCCATAGTTGTAAAAGAGCAGCCACAACTTGGGGTGCATTTAGGTAAAAAACTGCTGATGGATAAAATTGTCAACATTTCCGCTACAGTGGAAAATAATGTTATGGAAATTTTCTTTTCAATGGAAAATCAGATTATGATTAACATTTCTTTAATTACCCCTATTTTCTATTGCTGTTTTTTATATTCCGTTTGCCTATATTTCTATGCATACTTTGATTCAGTGAGTTCTTCCCTTTAAGTAAACTAACCTTAAGGTTTATATGTAACCTTAAGTATAATAGAACACAGTTTCTGCAGGAAAAAAATCGTAGTTTTAAAAGCATTACAAAGTTCTCTTAGTTATAAAAGTCTACTTCTCAGTTGTAAAAGTCTAAACACTAGGATTTTTATAACAAGCATGTCGATATCATATGCTTATATCGGTTAAATTAAGAATTATGATGAAAGATGCAATAGTTGATCAAAAGAGAATATCATGTCTTTATATTATACCAATTAGTCCTTTAGCCCTTTAAATTTTAGGACCGATACAAAATAAGCAATTTAATTTTATATGTCATATATTGTTTATCAAATGTATTTCATTTTTTAAAATATTACATTCGCATTGGGGATATATTAAAGTATATCATTAAAACTCATTAAATTTCCTCAATAATAAAACTTGATTAGTTGCATATTTATTTATAAGAAATTGCACTGGGGATAAGTTGTCAATTACATCCCTAAACCTACATTTTAGTTTATTATTTCTCATTACAGTCCAATGTTATTCAAAGATAGAAAATCTCATTTACCAGATGACTGTTTATCCAGGTATATGAGAAGATCCAGTAAGGAACCTGGATGGACTAATGCACTGGTGTCCAGCCTTAAGCCTCTATCTCTGACTACCATGTTTACATAAGGAACAATGCCCTGTGACTGGTTGATTGATGAGATGCTGGAATTGTACAGAATCAATATGTTACTTTGGGTCGATTAGAAATGAAACAGTTCAATATAGCATAATATGAAAATACCAGAAATATGATTCAGTGAAGTTTAATCATATATAAGTGTAGATCACTAAATATAAAATATAATGAGGATATAAATATATAATTTGACAAAAAATAAAATTAATTTAAAGAAAGTATGTTGTTTCTTGAACAAGTGATATATTTCTTAAAATTACCTGACACGTCGGTAATAAGAAGCATTATTAGCTCTTCCCTTTAATCAAGGGTTTTATTTTTAGAACGCCTTAAGGTAGATTACTAGTAAGCTTTATCGATAATTATGGTCTGAACATTGACTTTTGAACACCATAAAATAAAATGGCTCAACAATCATATATGTCTCTGAGTTTAACGTTTCCACATAATTGTTTATGCGGACTACTTGGGATCACTTTCCTGTTTTAAGCTTTTTAATAAATATGTAAATATATATTCAAAATCTTCTCATGTTTTTAATAGTGAATAATAAAAATAATCTAAGATAATAATTCTTATAAAATAGAAGAGTTAACAAATTAATTGTGTGTGATTATTTTACTTAATATAATGATACAACAATCTAATAATATAATAAATTAATTTATCCCAATTTTTTGCATTGCACTTATAAAATTTAAGTGTAAGTAACTTTTTCTTAAGAGTAAATACAAGTAATAATTGGAAGTATTTTTTTCTTCAATTCAATATAAAAAAATCAAATGTACTACATATATGCTTATATGTAGTATGCGAGTATATACACTTAGTAGCACGCCAATATTTAATAGTGTTACGAACCTGGGAATAGTAAAATTGTATGGAACACTCTCTCTTTGCCAATCCAACCGCACAAACTCCATATTAAAATCTCCTGGAACAATACACTGTACAAAAAGAAGTTCTTTCTCTTTCTTTGCATTCTCAATCACAATCCTCTGGTAGAAGATATTGTGACCCTGTAATGAAATAATGATCCGTTTTCTATTTAAAAGTGAAACAGATGACACAAATCGGTGTTTGAAGAAAATTGTTCATAATTATTAAATATTCAGAAAATGTGCTGTAATAATTCAGTTTTAATTGCACAGGATATTTGAAAAATACTTATATATCATAAGTTTTGAACTGTTAGTTCTATGTACATACTTCCAATTAAGGGGGATTGTTGCACTAAAATTTGAAATTTAGCGGCAAAAAATCGATTTTTTTTTCATCTATATTTTAAATCTACACATTCTTAAAAATCACTTCCCAAGCTTTTGGATCTTGAACCTAAGTGCGCTTTAGAAGCGATTTTATAAAGTATTACACATACACACATATACATGTTATATATATATATATGTAAATATATATATATATATATATATATATATATATATATATATATATATATATATATATATATATATATATATATATATATATACAAATAAAAATACTAAAAATGACTAAAAAAGCCAAACTCCCTTCCAAAAAATTTAAAAGAACAATTTATATACAACGGTAAAGCGCCATGCTGCTTTATACAAATGTATATCCAAATAATCTCCCAAAAAGGACTAGTACCCATATACCCATAAAGATGTTAAAAGAGTATTTATGAAGTGACGGCCGGGGGGGAGTAGCGACCCCCAACTCTCCGGTTAAAGCTTTTACTGCCATGGCGAAACGCTCCCGGTAGCCGAAACCTTCAAACCACATCCAACAAGACACTCACCATTACCTCAATAAACGTAAAAACACTTTAAAAACCAAGTCATTAATATAAAAACCCTTAAATTACTTTAAACAACACTTAAAACTATGCACAGATCTGAAAAGGCGAGGGGGGGGGGAAATCCCACATCAGCACATTAAAACCATTGTATGGAATCTCAAACTAAGTGGTTATATAATGTATTTGCAAAACTATATTAAAACACCGTAAAAGAATTGTACAAATAAAAATATTTTTCCAAACCTGACTGTAATAGTCACTATTTTGACTCGCCCATTGAAACTACTAGTGTATGAAATCATTAATAATGTGGTTATTTTTATATGATACAAAGAAAAACCAAATATAAATTAGAGGTCATAAAAAGACTTATGTATGAAATCATTAATAATGTGGTTATTTCTATATTCTACAAATAAAAACCAAATATCAATTTGAGGCCATAAAGCGACTAATGTATGAAATCATTCACAAAGTGGTTATTTAGTATAATTCAATAAAAAACCAAATAGCACATTTGCCAGTTCAAAAAGTGAATAAAACCCAACTTTTAAAATTCACCATAATTTTCACATTAAAATACCTTCCCCATTCTCATAGAATTTTTACAACAATGCCTTTTCAGGCAACCCTGAGTGAATAATCAGGTATACAATACGCGAAACTTTCCAAAATCCTACTATACCTTACATTCCATAATATCATAACAATGTACCATATGTGACTAACCCGTCTACCATTCAGACACTCAAAACACCAGAAAAGTCAATGATCAATAGAACAATAAAGAATCCCCATATCCAACCAATCAGCTCTATACGACTTCTCACAAGCTCAGGTTTTAAACCATTTTTTTAAGCTGTTAGGGATATCAAATCTTTTCCAAAATAGCGCTTTCTTGTCATGGTCACAGTTAATCCATGAAAATCTGAAACAATCTTTATCAAAAACATAGGGGGATAACCCTCCTTAATAGCTTCTCTCAATAAATGGATATCACTCGTGTATTCATCCAAGCTTGAAGAATTCAATAACTTATGACGTGATAATTGATTTATAATCACATTTCTGAAAATGTTACGATGTAAACACGTGGTCCATGACGTCATAAACTTTATGTCAAAATCAAAAGATTTACGTTTGTCATAAATATGGTAATGCTGTGAAGTAGCAAGTCGCTTTATTGTAATATCTAAGAAGTTGAGACTTAGATCCGCATTACATGGTGTTTCCAGTAAAGTCAATGATGTTGGATAAAAATCGAAATTCAATGTATAATTATAATCCTCATATCCACATAGGATATCATCCACATAACGCAAGAATAATATTTCGTTCAGGATGTGTGTACCCCTTTCGTATTTGTCCAAGTAAATATCATCCAGTACAGAGGAACAATTACCTCCCATGGGAATTCCTTTTATCAGTTTATAATAATTCTTTCCATTAAAAAGAACCGTCTCGAACAACACTAGCCTTACCAATGCTTTAAATTTTCCCAATGCAATATATGACTGTAAGTCACAGCTATGGAAATTTTCCATAACAATACTATCCAAGTCCTCAATGTTAATATTGTTAAATAAATCTGCAAAATCATAACTCTTGTAAATTTTAATATTTAGCATCTCTTTCAGCTTGTTAACAACTTCATAACTATTTCTTATAAAATAGCTGCCCTGTCTGTAAAGATTCCGTAATACGACTTTTAAATAATTCAATAAAGATTTATTAGCTCTAGTTAAATACGTTTTGTACCCAATAGTAACTGGTCGGAACTTCACTGGATCTTTGTGTAGCTTAGGTATTAATGTTAAATAAGGGAATCTAATTCTTCCCACACTTAAGCCCGCCTTTTTATACAAAGCCTGAATGCGATTGCCAATTTCTATGTTTGATTGAGTCACAGATATATACATATTAGTATCATCATATGCTTTGCCCAACAACTTAACATAGTACTTACTACATGTAAAAGCAAAATTGGAAGTCACTTTGTCCACATAAGTAATGACGTATTTTCGTTGCAGTTCCTTCAACTCACCATCATTATAACGCTGATGCATACACAAAGCCACACTTCTCCCCCTCCATCGATTCCATGAATCACACTCATTTAAAACCAAACTTCTCCACTCTTCAAAAGTTTCAGTGGGTAAACTGTATTTTACAGCCGCTCCTTGTATATAATGCAATAAATCACTATTAATAGATTTTTTAATTGAAACTCCTGACTGAAAACGAAATTTTGTACCAAACTCAAAAAAAGTCCTTATATTTGATTTAACGATACCCAAATCCCCAGTAACAATATGTCCATGATGTTCATTTCGAAAATCTGATAGCATACATTCACAATTCCCATCATCAAACAAGTGTAAATTACTACTTAAAAAGTTATAGTTAAAAAACTTCCGTCCTAAAGGTATACCGTATTTAAAGGCCACCTTTAAATCCAAGTCTATTACCGGCAAAGAATATCCAAATTGTTTCAAAATCCGATTAAAAGGAATGAAGTCATAACTTTTGTTAATATATTTTAAAATTAAGTATTCACTGATAGGTTTTTTATGCATACCTTTTCCAACTTAATATCATATCTCTTAGCTCTTATCTTAATGTAATCCAAAAGCACCGTCAAAATTTCCGTCCTACTTCTATCACTTTCATCAACACATTGTTTCTTATAGTGACACCATATTTCATTCATAAACTTCAACTTAACCCCATATACACCATTTTTAATCCATGACTCATAATTGCCACTGCCTCCGTAAATATCTCTCAATATTTTGTCAATTCTCTTAACGGTGTTGGCAAAACTGGTTTTACCTTTACGACCTCCCCGTTGTTTTCTTCTACTCTTCACCATAAAGTCATTTACTGCCACACTTTTAGACTCCTTGTTTGTATAATATTCCCTATTATAAGTAGTACCGTACATAATAGTATTTAGCCCGTATGGAAAAACCGACCTATGCTGTGCGATATGCCTATTTTCCCACCATAACCGTAATTTTGTATCAACTACTATATCCAGAATAGTAACTCTCATAGCTTCTACTCCGTGTACTGCGAAATGTTTAATTTCCAACGATATATCACTTTCGGGATTTTTAATGCATTTATATATCATACTGCGGTGTAAATTAATTCTTATATTAAGACAATTCTTTGTCTGTCCTATATACTTCTTACCACATATGCCACATTCAATACAGTACACACATTGATAAGTTTTACAAAATAATTTAAAATTACTATTATCGGAAATCTGTAACTTATTAGCTTTAGGGCACAGCTTACATTTAGCTGAACTGCACATTCTGTATTTAAATCTACTAAAATTCTTATAATGGGTTTTATAAAAAGAATCTAAATAATTAAAACCCTTACCATCACCATATGAACGTATATATGAAAATAAATTACACGAATCAACAACGTTATTTTTTGGTTCAGATTCCATCGGAACAGCTGCCTTAAAATAATTCCTAATTGTATTCACTTTAGGGTTGCTTGTTGACGGTCGCCCCATGCCCCTAGCATCGGACTACCGAGCTTTCGTAGCCGTAGCCCCGAAATTGCCGGTCTCTTTATTTTTTACAAGTGTACATTTCATAATATAATATAAAAATAGATTTAATCTATCTTCACACACAGAACTTAAAAAGTTCGATAATCCAATACAAACCCAACATACTCACAACTTTATGAATTATATTCAAAAAGCCATAAGTTTAATAGTCTATTAAAACTCTCCAAAATCATCCATAAACCTTCTATTAACGTCCATACTCTCCTCGAATTGACTGCCATAACCAGAAAAACATCTCATCACCGAAGCTCGATTTAAAAAGCAACCATCCCAATGAAGAACCCGACACCTCAATTTTCACTATATCTAATACTTTTTTTGTGTAAATAAATACAAATTTATATTATATATATATATATATATTTTTTTTTTTTTTATATAGTTTTGAATAATATTGAAAATTAAAAAGCAAAAGAAACGAAAAGACGAATCTCGGGCATCAACAACATGAAACAGCTCACCAGAGCGCATAAAAACCACCCGGAAAACCGTGTATCGTCATCCCCCCTTAAAAACCATCAATATATATATATATATAGATTATAGATTATATATATATATATATATATATATATAGATTATATATATATATATATATACATTATAAAACTTGAAAAATTTATTTTCAATTTTAGTGAACAGATTAAAAAGCTAAAAGCAAAAAATAATTTATAATACATCTTGTAAAGCGCTATGCTGCAATATTTACATGTGTATTCCTATATAAATTCCCAAAAAGGACAAGTAGCAATGTACTCGTACAGATTCTAGATGTGTGACAGAAGTACCGGCCGGGGGGAGTTGCGACCCCCAGCACTCCGGTTAAAGCTTTTTCCGCCATGGCAAACGCTCCCGGTAACCGATACTCCCTACACGATTTCCTTCATGACCTTTTATAAATCCGCAAAAATACATACATATACAATTTCAATAACATGTAAAATCTAAAAGTTTACTTTTCTACGCTAAAACTATCCATGTATTTTAAATTATTTGTTATATTTTTACAGAATGCTTCATGGATAGTTTTAGCGTAGAAAAGTAAACTTTTAGATTTTACATGTTATTGAAATTGTATATGTATGTATTTTTGCGGATTTATAAAAGGTCATGAAGGAAATCGTGTAGGGAGTATCGGTTACCGGGAGCGTTTGCCATGGCGGAAAAAGCTTTAACCGGAGTGCTGGGGGTCGCAACTCCCCCCGGCCGGTACTTCTGTCACACATCTAGAATCTGTACGAGTACATTGCTACTTGTCCTTTTTGGGAATTTATATATATATATATATATATATATATATATATATATATATATATATATCTTTTTTATATATGTATAATGTGTCTCACAACAATATAACTTGTAAATAATAAAACATAGTTTTCATCTTTTCAAGAGATTAAAGAAATGGAATTTTGTGTAACGACCACCCTTAAAAGAAGAACTATATTACAAAACTGTGTGACATATTAGCATAAAAATGCAGAAAACAATTTCTTTGTATAGCCCCTTATCAAAGAAAGTTCAATTACTGATAAAATTTACTTAAATTCTGAATCCATTAAAAATAATTGACGGTTCTAAGTGAAAGAAATATTGATGAAGTGAAAATAAATTTTGGGGGCACGTACATCAATTGAATAGGGGTTTGTAGCAAAAAAAAGTCCACAAAGTACAAAACATTATTTTGGGGCGCGTCTCTAAATTATGTCGAAAATTGCTTGGAAAGACTGGTTTTCTTCTGTAAGTCTGGAAATTTTATTTTATCTCCTTTGATTTTATAGGCAGAGATTCCAAACCAGCTATTTATTACATTAAAATTTATAAACATTTTTCGTTCCATTCCATATTTTACCCAAAAAGCGCTGTAAAAATTTAGATTACCTGCTGTTGTGCAAATACCTCTCAACATCTTAATCAGACTTCGCTTACGAATCCATCCAATTACTTACGAATTTTCCAATTGGAAGTGCATGTCTGGCACTAAACGTTCATAAGTTATAAGCCACATTAATATTTTTGAAACACTGTGCATTCCAAAGAAACACCGTTTGTTTCACTGTCCAGGATTGTTTAGTTTGAAATTATTCAAAACTTTGCAATTGTTCGCGTATACCAAAAACACGCATTTCCTTCACTGTTCAGAATTGTCCAGTTTGCAATTGTTCCACAAACTCTTGACAATTGTTCATCTTTTAACTGTTCAGAAAACTGTTCAAAATTGCTTTTAATTTTTCAGAAAACGTCTCTTTATACGATGAAAGAACACATTTCTACTTAATGCATTTTTTTTTTTGAAAATTGACTTTTCAGCAATGATTAATGTAGTTTGAATGGAAACGGTGTTCATAACTACATTTCACCGATTACGATAATTCCATCGCAATAATTATTAATCATATTGATGTCCAACTTTATGAACGGGACCATATACTAATGGGAAAATATTTACGGAGGAATAATCTCTTTATATTTAAATATATAATGCAAAATAAAGAAGACTTTTAGAAAGTTATAATTGCCCAATTAAAGTTTTCTGAAGTTATTGATCAAATTTAAAAAACATGATATGTGCAGCACATAACTTTCCTTACAGACTCAAAGTAATTTTATCTTTATTTTTTTAATAATTCATTAAAGTAGGTTTAATTGCACAAAGTAACGCGGTTTAATATTACTCTGAATTTGAACCATACATATTTCATAGGACGTGTTCAATGCAAAAGAAAAAAAAACTGAAATATCTCGAGAACGGTTACTCTTAGTGTCTTAGAGTTATGGGGTTGATCTTATTATTTTTATCATCAACTATTGCGTAATAAATAAACATTTAAATTATACATTTAAGTATATGTAGTCTTTCAGTTTAGAATTTGACAATTTTTGCGGGTTATTTCGCAGAAAAGGCAGATTTATTTTCGTTCTGAATCCTACCAAAATTTAATTTCCACTAGGGTCACACACAAGTGACTTATCTCGTATTTTTAAGATAGAGTGGATGTATACATTGCCGAGACATATTCACACACTTACAGACATCGCGTTAAAAATCGTTTTTTCTTTTTCTGATGTGCTTAAATCGTGCAGATCAATCGTACACTTGAGTTACGAGTTTTGACACGATTCCAATTCTTTCCTTATACATTACCATGTATTATAGAGAAAGTAAAAATTCATTTACTAGAAATATCACATAATGAAGGTCATTCCTAGTAACATGTCAGCATTTTATATCTTGGCGTTTCATTAGAGATATTTACATTGCAACGCTAATATTGGGGAAATATTAGCCGTCAATATTGTCTAGACACTGACAATACAATGTTACGCTAATATTGAAAATATTTCAAATATTTGTGATATTTGGCAAAAAATACTAGTTAAATATTGAGTATATACTGTCATGCCAATATTAGCTCTCGATGGTCAACCAATATTAGGTCAATAAGAGAAGCCAATATTTTCCTAATACTGTCAAAATGTTCACATTTTTATATTGACCAAATTTTGGGTCTGTATTGGGCCAATATTTGCATAATATAAGGGAATATGTAAATGATCCAATAGCAGTTTTAAGTTCTTGTCTTTTAAGACACATTATAATGCAAACAATTAAAACACTAGTTTAATAAACACAATTCATCAATTTATTTGATTGCAGGAATGAATAAACTAATTGAATTAACATATTAATGAAAATTACTACCCTTTAATCTTTTGTTTACGGTTGGGACAGCGTCAAATCCAAACTTAGAACCTCTAAAAAAAGACAGGTATTTGACATACCATATCCCAAACATTTCGATTCCCTTTTGCAGGCATTGGCGTCCGGACGTCAATGTTTTGGAAAAGCCTTGTGGAATGAATTGTGTATTTTTTCTACTAAAATTGAAAAACCCGTTCAAAATATCTTTACATAATTTAATGACTTATTTCTCAAGTCAACCAGCTCATGGTTAAAAATTGGAAATAATGTTATATAAAATGTACCTATGACATAGCTTGTACTCCTATTGCATCCAAACTAACACAAATACATATTAAAGTTATTACAGCAGAGACCTAATTTTCCGAATTCTTGTCGACCGAGAAAAGCTCAGATATGGTCAAACTTGGTTAACACGGCATTGCATACTGTGCTGTGCAATTTAGTGATGACGACAATTTTCTCCTCCCATGTAGGACATCTCCCATTCTT
This sequence comes from Amaurobius ferox, assembly GCA_951213105.1. Taxonomy (NCBI): domain Eukaryota; kingdom Metazoa; phylum Arthropoda; class Arachnida; order Araneae; family Amaurobiidae; genus Amaurobius; species Amaurobius ferox. The sequence goes on from OX578137.1 coordinate 45,414,751, forward strand.
GCTATGTAAGCAAACAATATATACAATAAATAAATATGAAACGTACGGTATCAATGGTATCAACAGTATTTAGCAAGGCTTTAAATATCATATACAGGCTGGATCAACAACAGCCGTCTTGCTTCCAGCTGGAGTCATGACTGTACATGTCGAAAACCCAGACCGTCCAACTCATCCTAAGATATAGAGCAGCAATTTGGACGGCCGGATGACTGCACATGTTGAAATTAGGGATACTTTTTCGTCTTTTTTCCTCGGGATTGCGAGAAAATTAAAATTTAGATAACGTTCTTGAATGATTTGAATGTTTTGAAAGAAGCACCTATTTTATAAATAAAATACGTATCGAATATGATCCATATAACATGCGCACCGTGGAAATAGCACGTGCAGACGATAACTGACTTGACCGGTTGGAGTCAAAATGGCGGTAGCGTCAGCTGTATATTTAGGAGCCTTACAATTTAGGTCTTCCGTATGTGAAATTCTTGAGCCATCTCCTAGATACACATCATTCTCGTCTTCACAGCTTTTATTTTCCTCACCCACTACATTAATAATCATGTCATCAATATATCATGTCACTCATTCTGATTCTAAAACTGGAAGCTTATCTATTTTTAGCGATATAGATAAGCTTTCTAAAGCGATAAGCTATCTAATGTGATAAATATCTATATATACTAATTGCCAAGTATCTGTCAGTCCGTCTGTCTGTTACGCTTTTTTAGGCTCTTCCCGAGTATATAGAGACTTGCAATTTGGTACACACGGCTCAGTCGTTCGATAAAAACCCCTGGAAAAATCGAATTTTTCAAAAATGTTCTCTAGAGGGGATGCTCCACAACAAACCGTTCGAAAAGTGAAATGATAGGAAAGCATGCTTTGCAATAAGATAGAGACTTCAAATTTGGTGTATGGGTAAATCGTTCAAAAGGAAGAAAGTGTGCAATTTCCGATTTCCAATATTTTCTACTTAAGGGGGTGTCGCACACCAAAATATTCTATTTACCGAATAAATGAGAAAAGGATCTTTTAAAATTTGATAGAGGATTGAAATGTGGTATATGGGCTAACCATTTGACGAAAACACCCAAGATGAATATAGTTTTTCAAAAATGTCCGTTTAAGGGGGTGCTCCAGAGTAAAACTTTCGAAAAGTGAATTGATTAAAAACTATGCTTCGGAATGAGATAGAGGTATCAAATTTGGTGTAAGGGTAGATAGTTTGAAAGGAAGAAAGTGTACAATTTCAGTTTACCAATATTTTCTACTTTAAGGGGTGCCGCACACCAAAATGTTCGATTTTCGGAATAAAGGAGAAACACCCCTTTTAAAACGTGATAGAGGCTTGATATTTGGTATATGGGCGAATCATCTGATAGAAATCACAAAAATAATAGAGTTTTTCAAAAATGTATATTTAAGGGGGTGGGTACTCCACACAAAAGCATTCGAAAGGTGAAATGCTAGAAAAGCATGCTTCGCGATGAGATAGAGACTTCAAATTTGATGTACGGGTATAAAGTTGGAAAGGAATAAGTAGCGCAATTTCAGTTTTCCAATATTTGCTATTGTAGGAGTTGCCGCTCACTGAAATTTTTGATTTGCCGAACAACTGAAAAACGCCTCCTTTACAATGTAATAGAGGCTTGACATTTAGTATATAGGCTAACCATTTGACAAATAAACCAAAGATGAATACGGTTTGACAAAAATGTTCATTAACGGGATGCTACACAGAAAACGTTCGAAAGGCGAAGTGATAGAAAAAGCATGCTTCTGGATAGGATGGAGACTTCAAATTTGGTGTACGGGTAGATAGTTTGAAAGGAAGAAAGTGTGAAATTTAAGATTTCAAATATTTGCTACTTTAAGTGGTGCCGCACACTAATATGTTCGATTTTCCGAATGAATGAGGCAAGCTTCCTTTTAAATTTCATAGAGGCTTGATATTTGGTATATCTGCCAATCATCTGATAAATAACTCAAGAGAGAGTTTTTCAAAAATGTTCATTTACAGGTGTGCTTCACAAAAAAAAGTTCGAAAGGAGAAATAATGAAATAGGGATGCCTCGGGAGGAGATAGACTTTAATGCGGTATGCGGGTAGATAACTCGAAAGGAAGAAATGCGCAATTTAAATTTCCCAATATTTTCTTCTTTAGGGGGTTCTGCACACCAAAAAATTCGATTTGTCGAATAAATGTGAAACGCGAAATATTAAAAAATTTACATTATTCAGGGGTTGCTTATTGCTAGACCGTTGATTTTCAACGGGTATTCGGCTTGTAAACTAGCTAAAGCGACAGCTTATCTTTTTCATAATTTTATTCCATTGTTTCATTGCGAATTTTTTATTCCAGTACTTCACAAGAGTTGATGTTTTAACTTTTTATCAAATAAGTGATGATTCAGTGAAAAAAGCGCTCGCATGAATAACACGGAACCTCGGATAATCGGGTAGCTACTATACTCACTACGAAATTAAAGTTATACTGTCCAGAGAATTACAAAACACGTTACGAGGACGGCATAGCGGAAGTGATTGACAATTTTATCATAAAACACCTTTTCGAAATAAATATACCGAATCTATAGAATAATCTAAGATAAAATAAAAAAAGATACAACAATTAAAATAAACAATTTAGATAAAATACACTAATATAAATAAGATAAAATTAATAAAATTCAAAGTTTACTTTCCTTCATTCAAAATAGTTATTGGGATTTTATAAATCCTGCTATTTAGGATTTGATGTGCATAAACAAATGTCCCGCCATCAAACCATTGAAATGAAATTGGCTAACTCACTAGTAACCTTTTTGTTAAGAATGTTAATCCATTTTCAATCTTTTAAACACCAAGGTGTAATGTCTTTTTGATAAATGTGATCATTTGGTTCCTCGTTAATGACAGTCAAGTGTTTAATTCTCTCTTGAAAATGACCGTTTATCAACGCGTTAGAATTCGAAGGGAAATGAAAAAACAAATTATTCTAAGATTGGTAAATTAGTTTCTGGACATTAAATCTGTAAAGTGCTGAGAAAATTCTATAACTCCTGAAATTCCACAAAAATGCTGATACTGTGCTGGGTTACTATGTAATTTTTGAAAATATAATGTTTTTATTTATATGATATTATTTATAAGCTGAATAAGAAACATTAATAATACCTAACCGTTAATCTATCTAGATTTAACATGCAGTAAAAATAATCTGAGCTTCCGAAACATTCGCAAGCTAAGATCATTTTCACTTTTAATACCATTTTTTAAATTGGATATTCTGCATTATTTCTTAAACTCTTTATTAACGGCAATTGAACTATTTTTCTCTTTGATAGAACGTTTTTGGTATGCATTTTCAATATCGTTTCTTTACCTTCTGTATTTTTGTAAATTTTTCTATTTATTTTTCCAAAGTATTTCTCGAACGAATTTCGTATAACCTTCAAAACCAGTTTGTTCTTTAAATTGAAACTGTGAAATATTTGCAAGCTTGCTACTGAAAGTGTCAGGGAAATCAACTCTTCATAACAAAGGCTGTAGTTATGTAAGGCTGTTAGTTATAATGGTTAGTTATAGTTATGATAATATATATATATATATATGTATATATATATATATTATATATATATATATATATATATATATATATATATATATATATATATATATATATATATATACATATATATATATACAAAAATAACATTTTGGCAGACGCTAATTAAGTGAATATTTCAGAAATGAAACTGGGATTTTCATGAGCGCCCGTAATTGTGGTTTTCATATCAGTTTAACTAAATTATCAGCAAAGTAGCTGAAAGCAATGAGTAAAGGTTGTAGAATGTGTTACAGTGTATAATCCACCTACTTATCGTATTTGTTTACAAACTGGTATTTTTACAGCTGGTTAAAACGGCTCCTGGAACGTGACGGAGTCGAAAAATCGAATTCGAGTTCTCGACGGAACAGCAATTTAAAGCATTCCTGAATACGAATCAAACGCTTTTGAGGTGATGTCTTTCTATGTGTGTGTGTGTGTGTGTGTGAGAGAGAGAGAGAGAGAGAGTCTGTGAAGACGATATCTGACAAACGAATGAGAAGATTCGAACGAAATTTGGTACAAAAAATTACAATCCGTGTACAGAAATTACAAGCCTATTGTTTTAAACACAATCGAATGTTCAGAACCTCACTAAATTTTCCAGTGAAATTTTGAGAAATTATCAAGAATTCAAAACCTTTCGTAAAGTTAAGCAAATAGTCATTTCTTATGTAATTTTTTATTAGAAAACGATTGACATAAACTTGTGAACGTTAGCATGAACCGTTTTCGAGATATTTCACATTTTTTAAATAAATTTATAAAAATATCACATAAAAAATATTAGCTATTGTGAAATATGTTCACTTTTCATATGTAATATCATGCGATAAATTTCGTAACATTATTCTTGTGGATCTAGCTCCTTCCATTGTAAAATATACTTTAGGTAATACTTTTAAAGTTGCCATTAGCCATTTATCTGCCATAAGAATAACTTATTCCTCCATCCATAACGCTTGGCAAGACTTTGGGAACAAAGTTGTCGCAATGTCGGCAACTTGGCATCTTTTTTATATAGTGCCCAATTAACGGAAATGTCATCAAATGGATAAACATGACGCTAAATCAACGAAAATCACAACTAATTAATGAAAATTCAATATCTTGGAAAGAATATAAGAATCTACGAGTACTATAAGAATTGCCTATTTTGCCGTCCGTAACGTTTGGACAAAATTTCGCCGACGATCTTTTCGGAAAATCTTCAACTTGGTGACATTTTAAATGTTTCCAAATTGATTAAAATGTCACCCAATTGATAAAAATTCTCCAAATTGATTAAACTGACACTGAATCAATGAAATGATGACTAATTGATAAAAGTTCGATATCTTGGATAGAACATGAGAATGGACTATAAGAATAACTCATTTCTCCATCCATCCGTAACACTTGGCGTGAAATTTAGCAAGATTTCGTGAAGTTTGCGAGTTTTCAAATGGTTCAAAGTGACAAAAATGTCGCCAATTTGATAAAAATGACGCCAAATAAGAAGTAATGTTTCGGAAATTCTGATTTTCGTCATATGATGGGCATACATTCTAGTATATAAGAAATGCTCTTCTCTCCTTTTGTCTGTAACACATTGTGATGTATATGGCAAACTTGGTGAATTATTAATAAAACTATCGCCAACTTGGCGATATTTCGTCCTAGATGGATGAAATTCTCGCTAAAATTGCAGAAATGAAGCTAAATTAATGATAATGAAGCCTAATTGATAAATAATTTATTAAAATATTTTAATATATGGACTATATCGCTTATTGAAGATGCTATCAGTATTAATAATTATTAATTTAAAGTTGTGGGAAATATAAGTTAATTGGGTGCTTTCAAATATTATTACATGTTGCCATCCGGAAAATCGCCAAAAATACAATTCAACGTTAAAAACACAGTACCGTGATCTTATGCATAATATTTTACTGTAAAATGAGTAAATTTGTCGCATTCTATAAGGAAAGTAATGTGTTGCCTAATCAGATTTTTTTAATTTAATATGACACTTTTGTTTGTAGTTTTACTTATTGAACATGTGTTTTGAATCTTTTTGTTGAACGTTTACTTCCATCTTTGGTATCATACCATTCAGTCATAGTATCCTACTACTCGTTCCTCCTTCCATTTTTATCTCTTTTACCAACGCACGCCGTAAATACACCCTTTTCCCTTACGCATTGAAATAAAATTCATAAAAGTTTAGTGTTCATTTTCCTACACTCGAAATAGTTATTGGTATTTCATTAATCCTGATATTTAGAAAGTGAACTGCGTAAACAAATGTCCCGACATCGACACATTGAAATGAAATCGACAAACCCATCAGTAATCTTTTTGTGTTGGATACCGGTAAGAATGTTAATCCATTTTCACGCTTTTAAACACAGAGGTGTAATCTATTTTTGATAAATGTGGTCATTTGGATCCTAGTTAATGGCAGTCACGTGATTAATTCTCTCTAGGAAAGACCGTTTATCAATCCATTAGAATTGGAAGTGAAATGAAAAAACGAATTGTTCTGGGAGTGTTAAATTAGTTTCTGCGCATTAAATCAATAAAGTGCTAAAAAGGCATTTACATTATTCCAAATTGCATGGAAGTTAGTTACTTCATTAAAAATAGAAGTGCTAAGTTAATGTTTTTCTTTTTTATTTTTGAAAATATTATATTTTGTATGTAATTTTAAACATGAGCGGAAAAAAAATTAATTGTAAATATTTAATATTTATCTGCATTAATCGTATAGTGATTTCAAAGCTTAAATTCATTTTCTGTTTTTATCAGTTAATCTAATGAGGTTATATTTGAGGGTTTTCGTATATAATACTTAAAAAAATCTGATGTGGGCAACACATGACTTTCCTTGTATAATGCAATGAATTTGCTATTTTTACAGTTAAAAAAAAAATGTAATTCTTATAGTAGATACTTATATTCTTTCCAAGATATTGAATTTTCTTCAGTTAGTCATAATTTTCATTGATTTAGCATCATTTTTATCCATTTGGAGAGAATTTTTGTTAATTTGGCAACAATTAAAAATGTCGCCAAGTTGGCAACATTCCGCCAAATTCGGCGCCAAAATATTGCCAAGGGTTATGGATGGAGAAATAAGTTATTCTTACAGCAGATAAATAACTATTGATGTTCAAATACAAAAGTATTACTCAAAGTATTTTTTTTCATGAATGGAACGAGCTAGATCCACGAGAATGATATCACCAAATTTATCGCATGGTATTACATATGAAAAGTGAACATGTTTCTCAATAGGATTTTTTAATTTTATTTTATATAACTTTTTGATAATTTTGTGTGAAAGTATATATATACGTGTGTGTGTGTGTCAGAGAGTCTGTGGAAACGATATCTCACGAACAAATATAGCGATTCGAATGAAATTTAATAAGAAATCACAATCCGTGAATATTGGAATTCGTGAATATCCATGAATATTGTGTGAAAGTATGTGTGTTAGTGTGTGTATGTCTGTGTCAGTGAGTCTGTGGAGACGAAAATCTCAATCCACGAATACTGGAAGCCTATTGGTTTAAAACACAATCGAATGTTCAGAACCCCCAAAATTTTCGAGTGAAATTTTGAAAAAAATCATCAAAAAATCAAAACCTTTAACAAAGTTACGCAAATAGACGTTTCTTATGTAAGTTGTCCTCAGAAAACGATTGACATAAACTTTGAAACGCTAGCATGAACCGCTCTTGAGATATTACACGGCTTTCACACTTTCCAAATAAATTTATCAAAAAAATCCCATAAATAATAAAAAAAAAATATTAACTGTTGAGAAACATGCTCACTTTTCATATGTAATATCATGCGATACATTTTGTGGCATCATTCTTATCGATCTAACTCGTTCCATTCACGAGGAAGGATACTTTGAGTAATACTTTTGTATTTGAGAGCCAATATTCATTTATCTACTGTAAGAATAACTTATTTCTCCGTCCATAACGCTTGGCGAGATTTTAGCGACGAATATAGCTGAATGTTGCCAACTTGGCGACATTTCTAAATCTTGACAAATTAACGAAAATCTCGCCAAATGGATAAAAATGACGCTAAATCATTGAAAATGACGACTACTTGAAGAAAATTAATCTTGGAATAATTAATTAATTATCTCTTAGGGAAAATATCTTCGGGAAAAAAATATAAGCATCTACTATAAGAATAGCATTTTTTTAACTGTAAAAGTAGTAAAATCATTGCATTATATAAGGAAAGTCATGTGTTGCCTACATTAGATTTTTTGTTATAAAGAAAAGTAATTTTGAAGCTAGAATATTTAGAGTTTTTTCCCTTTTACTATCGACTACTTTACAAAAGCTACTGAGTCAATTTTCAATTAAGACGGCTATTGCCAACACTAAGCTTCATATATTGTTCGTAGCCCCCGTCACTATATGCCCGCCGTATTCTGCGGTTACCTGGAAACACTTGCTGCTTAGTTTCCTCGCTAGGGGGTAACCCAAGCGGGCCACGGTAAATAGTACAGTAACGGGGTTAAACGTGTTTTACTTAAGTTTCTTTTTAAATTTTCGCGACTTATTTAAATTTCGATTGTTTACTGCGTAATTCCTGGTTGTAAAATCGTCCAATAAATCTACTGGCACTGCATTTCATGAAATACCTAACAGAGAACCACAACTACAGATCTGGATTAAAGCTATATCGAGAGAAAGTAAGTTTAGATTATTATTTATTATTAAGCGTATCCATATTCTGAAATCAGAAGAAAAAGAGTTGGAGAGCGTGCATTTTTAGTTAATAGCTTAGCCACTTTTAAAATTTTTATTATAGTATAGGAAATATAACGGTAAGACGGAGAGAAGGGGATTTTTCATATGAAATTGATAAAGGTAGTTTTATATGTATATTATGCAACATTCCCAAAGGCAGTTAATCATGAACTGAAAAACTGAAATTGTGATTTAAAACTTACTTTAAAAAACTTTGAATTCTGCCCCCCCCCCCCCTCCCTAGCAGATAGACTGCTCACACAATATAATGGGGAAAATGTTACCACTTGTATAAATATTTTACTCTCTGCCAGTGTTTCTCATGAAGTGCAATAAAAATATTAAGTATTTTTCTATTATGAAAGTATTTTTCGTAGGGTTGTTTAGCCATGGCTGATTGATTTTACTAACAAATTTATGCAATGCAGCTGAAACACCTCTACATTAAAACTTCAAAAGTGTAATAGAATTAATTATTTTTATGATCATTTAATAAAAGATTAACATAGTTAAAGTTTGAAGAAAAGGTGTGTGTATTTGTATATACAGGGCTGTAACAGGGGGAGAATAATATTACCCATAGACTTAGCATTAGAGTGGGGCGGGAGGCGGAGTCAGAACAAATTTATATACTCCACCAAATACTTTGGGTCGTAAAAAATTTGTTATATATATATATATATATATATGTACGCGTAAGCAGCTCTTAATTTTTTTTCCCTGTAAAGTGTATGGTGTACATATCGTTCTTTAGGTTAAATAATTATAATATTTAAAAAGAAAACAAGCAAAAAATTAGCAATAAATGAATCAAAATACGTTAATGAAAAAGCAAGAAACGTCTAAAATATTTAATGAGAAAAGTAGCGGCAGCTTGAATCGTACGAATGCATACACTGGCGCTCTGCTTTATTTACCTTTTTTCGCGGAAGAGTGGCCCGCTATCCCTGACCTCTAGCGGTAGCGTCCCTCGTTGCTATGTTGCCGTTTAAACAAAGGAAACGGCTATAGTCGGCGGGCATGTAGTAACGGGGGCTACGTATTGTTAAACAAAATAAAACGTGTTTAAAAAATTTGAAATTAATTCTTTAAGAATGCTAGTTTCTCTGTTTTGATTGGCTCAATACTAATCCAATATATAATACGTTAAAATGAAAAACTTAATATGTTACTAAAATTGATAACTCAAAAAGTAAAATAATTACAAAACCCATAGATTCCTCCCCCAAAATTTTTACTTTAAAAGTTAAGTATCATGTATTTCTTAAAATATATTTTTAAAATCAACTGTTGTTTTGTCTCTATATACTATAATCTGTATTGAGTCAAAACAACATAATTTTTCATAATTTTAACATTGATTATACTTAACCGATCATTACAAAAGTTCATCATATATAAATGCCTTACAGGTGGTATTTAATGCCTGAACTTAATATTTTCAAACCGTAGCAACAAATATATTAATTCTATAGAATTTATTACCCGTCTAAACTTATAATTTGGCGAACTATTCCTATTTCAACATTTCATTTTCCTATTTTTCTTTAAATCCCTATGATTATTCGGAATTTCAATAATTACTGCATTTAGGAGTTGAATCTTTCGAACAAAGGTCGTGCCGTCGTTTGACTAATATAAAACCAGTAAACCCAATGGTAAACTTATTTTTGTCGGAAAACTGGTTTGAGTAATATGTATTTTCAAATTTTTGTATACTAAGTATAATTGCCTTTCGTCAAGTGCCTTTTGGATTTTTGTTTTACTGGCGTATCCGTAGTTTACTCTAGCAGAAAATCGCTGCATTAATACTTAAATTTAGCTTTTAATAATATTTTATTGATATTTTTAAATCCTTTAGATGTCAGGGATCAAAGATCAAATGTTTAGTTCAAAAGGAGGCTGAAAAGCGTATTCTTAGTATATTTTGATGAGTAAAGAATGGTAGTAAGCAATAAAATCCATAAAATATATTCATACTTAAGATTTATTTATTTTATTTCTGAAAAATTGTTGCATGAATGCTTTTGCGTTATGATTTTCACAAATATAATATTTAATTTCTTGAATTTGATATTTCACGGACATTTTTTTCACAGTAATTATTTTCACGGCTTGTGCGTCCGGCACTGTCCTCCCAAATCTTAACATAAAATATTCTTAAATGATCACTAAATAAATTTGTTAAAGAAACTGATAAATCTGTAACCAGTAACAGCTCATCCAACGTTCCTTTACTTCGGTATACTGTAGTGCTTACTGAAACCCTTTAACGAATTTAAAAATATTTCACCGTTTCGGCACGATTTATGTCTTTTGAATTGAAAGTACATGGTTTCAAGGAAGTTTACCCTGCTCTGTAACCACTGATTTCTCCCTCAAACCAATAAATTCTACGTTTCCCTCAAAATAAGTACTTCGTCCAGCATCTGCTGCAAGGCTCAGGGGTGGTGGAGGGTATTAATCTCCGCCTGTTTCCTAATTGAAAAAATATACAGAGCAATTAATATACAAAATTCAGTGGATATTTTAACATTAATTCACCGTAACCACAGCATTTTTCTTATACTGAAAAAATAAGCAATGTGGGAAATTTCAATAAAAGTGGAATTTTTTTCAAAATTAGAAGTATTCTGTTAGACGCCTATTGCAGATTTTTATTGATATTAAAATGTATTAATTAATTTGAATAATTATTCATTTGAGTAATTATTAATTTATTTTGATTAATTATAATTTATATTGATTAATTATTAATTTTATTGATCTTTTATATTGATTCTAAATAAGACGCCCATTACAGTTTTTTACCTAAAAGTGCATCATTGCCGTGGAAGTTTAGCCTTTTCTATACCTACTACGCTTTCCCTCCAACCAATAAATTCTTCATTTCTTTCAAAATAAGTACTTCGTCCAGCATCTGCTACATGGCTCAAGAATACTGGAGGGTTTTGATATCCACCTGGTTTCTTGGTATAATTAAACCCAACAGAGAAATTAATATAATAAAACTCAGGGGCTATTTCAATATTTAATCACAGCGGTCACGGCCGTTTTGCCTATGATACTGAAAAAAAAATTTGATGTGAGCAACACATGACTTTCCTTATATAATGCAATGAATTTACTACTTTTGCAAAATAAAAAAATAGGTTTTTCTTATAGTAGATATTTATATTATTTCCAAAATATTGAATTTTCGTCAATTAGTCATCATTTTCATTGATTTAATGTCATTTTTATCCATTTGGCGAGATTTTCGTTAATTTGGCAACATTTAAAAAATCGTCAATTTGGCGATTTTCCACCAAATTCGCCGCCAAAATCTCGCCAAGCGTTATGGACAGGAAAATAAGTTATTCTTATAGCAGATAAATAACTATTGACGTTCACATACAAAAGTATTACTCAAAATATATTTTCTCAATGGAACGATGTAGATCCACGGGAATGATGTCACCAAATGTATCGCATGATATTACATATGAAAAGTGAACATGTTTCTCACAAGTTAATATATAAATGTTTTTTAATTTATGAGATTTTTTGATAAATTTATTTTTAAAATGTGCAATATCTCGAGAACGGTTCACGCTAGCGTTCTAAAGTTTACGGCAATCGTTTTCTAAGGAAAAATTACATAAGATATGTCTATTTGCGTAACGTTATTGAAGATTTTGATTTTTTGATGATTTTTTCAAAATTTCACTCGAAAATTTAGGCGGGTTCTGAACATTCGATTAGATTTAAAAATAATAGACTTCCAGTATTCAAGGATTGTGATTTTTGTACCAAATGTCATTCGAATCGCTCTGATTGTTCGTGCGATGTCGTCTCCACAGACTCACTGACACACACACACACAAACACACACACACACACACAGACATCATCTCAAAAATGTTTGATTCGTGATCAGGGATGTTGAAACATGCTCTCCCTTCGAAAACTCGAATTCAAATTTTCGACCAAGTCACAATACTTTCCTTAGACATTATGTTTATAAGAAAAGTAATAAAGGATGTTTGAAATTTCCATAAAAATGAATATTTCTCAAAATTAGACAGATGAAATAAGACGGCTATTACAGATTTTTATCAATCGATACGCATATTCCAAAAGCGATTATGCCCCCCGCGAGGCATTATCGCTCAACTATAATCTAATTTTCTCGTTTAAAGCTAAACAAATGTTCGGAAAATGTATAAAATATGCTTTTCAGATTTGATTGAATATTTTACATTGCCATCCACAGTTCAGACTATAAAATAACAATATTAAAGAATCAACTATCTTAAAATTATTTCAATTGGATTTTTCTCTTTATGAAATGAGTATTTACTGCAAGCGGAATTTCGGGAAAACGCTCTACCATAATCATAATGAAACATAAGCATGTAGTGACTCATCAGTACCACCAAAAGCGCAGAGGAACGTATGGTAAAGATTCAACAATCATCCTTAACTTCAAAGTCATGGAATTGTTCTGATTTTATTTTCTCATTTATGAACTAAGTATTTAATGTATTTGAAATATTTTCTTAATTGCCAAAGAAGTTGATAAGTTGAAACAAACGTCTAGTTATGGCCATAATGCTGTAGATATAACCTAGTAAATACTCAGTAACAGTTTTGTGTGGAATGGTCATTTAGTGTGCTGAACCATTTTCTCGAATTATACTGAGTGTAATCACTTTCTGATAGATCTGTCTGTTTGGATCCTCGTTAATAGCAGTCACGTGATTAATTCTGCTTAGAAAGTAGGATATATCAATCAAATTGGATTAGAAGACAAAGAGAAAAATCACATTGTGCAGGTTTGTACAATGTGTTTTGAATAGTAAATTACTGTTGAATCGGTTTTTAATGTGTTACTGCCTTTTAAAGAATTTGTTTTTGCATGACATAAAGCAATGACGTGTTATTTTTTCCTTAATTTGTATTATACTTTTATATCTAATATGTGTTTATACGGCATAATTGTATTATTTGAAATACGATAATTAATAGATTTTGGGAGCAATAAATGTTTCTATAAATAGATGCTATCAGGCGCTCAAAGTAATAATAATTTATTCTCCAATTTGTTTACACTACAGAACTGAATCGGTGTATACCATTTTTGAGATTTCACTTCAGTTTGTAGATTTCTAAGAAATATATCCTAATATTAACAACTTATCTTTTTACTCAACTGCAAAAATAAGAAAACACCGATTCACTGATTTGTTGATTCATTGATTTGTTGCTGTATACTTGTCTGTTAACAAATATATAATTCAATTGTTTTTCTTAATCAGTGAACTTTCTTCATCATGCTAAAAAGACGAAAATATTTACATAGATATTCGTAGTTCGTTGAAAAAATAAATTAGGAGCATGATTTATATTTAGGTTCACAACCAGAACACTTTTATATTCACTGAAGAGTTTTTTGCTTTGTATTCGAAAATATTTTATTTCAAAAACATGAGTGAAACTATATTGGATTTAAATGAAGCAAATTGCATCTAAATCTAAAACTGTAATTCAGATATACAAACCATGATTATATTATTTTGAAAAAGTAGAAAAATATGCTTTTAATAATTATAAATTAATATTTCTAATAAAAATTCACGGATTTTAACGGTATTTATATGTTATTAACAATAAATGTGTATAAGTGTCTACTAGATCTGTAAAATCATTTTACCACTACTCTTGAAATTAGAATTTAGCCTTATTAATATCAAACTTATTTTACAAAAAGTATATCTGCTTCATACAATCAACTGTCATATTTCAAAGTTACCGAATACTTCTCTAAACTAATGATATGACAAATAATATACGCATTTAAAAAATCTGATGTGGGCAGGACATAACTTTCCCTGCGGACTTATATCTACGTTCTCTTTATTTTAATTAAATTTAAGTCACTTTTAATTCGCTTTTCATTCTCATTTATTAAGTGGACTTATTTTCAAAGATGACGTAGTGAAAACACGAAAAAACTGAAATAGCTAGGGAACGGCTAGTCCTAGTGTAATGGGGAAGGTCCTATTCTTTTCACCGTTAAAAATTAAATATAAAACAAGCATTTAATGGATATATTTGAGCATACGTATGTATTTATTTCAGATTTTGACGATTTTTGATAGCCTTTTCCCCAAAAAATGCAGGTTATTTTTTTTTCCTTTTTCGAATCATACCAAAATCTAATCAGCACCAGGGTATCCAACAAGTGACTTATAAACCGATTTTTGTGAAATTCGGTCCATTAGTTTTCCAGCTAGAGTGGATACAAGCTTTTGCGGGCCATTTCGCAAAAAAAGGCGGGTTCTTTTATCACGAATCATACCCAAAACTAATCAGCACCAGATTCGCCCACAAGTGACTTACCTACCAAATTTTGTGAAATTCGGTCTTACACCTTACTTAACCCATATGTAGTCTTTAGAATGTAACCTTACTTTACACCATATGTAGTCTTTAGAAAGATCATTCACGCATAAATACCAAGAAAATATCATTATTAGAAGTGTGCATTAACAACATTTATATCAAGATAAATTGAATAATATTAATCGAATCTGATTTACTGAGTGATCTAATTTAAACAAATATTCCCGGGACAATTCGACAAAAGAATCTAAAGCCTCTAAATTAACACTTTAACCAACAAATCCAATAAAATTTTATGTTTGAGTTTCTTTTTTTTCATCCAGGAAAGTCAAAATTTAATAATAAATGATTACGAAAAGCTTGGTTTTTCAGCAAATATTCTAATTTTATTTTTGGGAACTGATTTCCATTACTATGTTATTGAACTTAACTGAATAAAAAGCAATTAACCTGAGAAAACTATTTAACACTGTGCTTAAAATATTTAATTAAATTTGAAATACTAAGCAATATGTCCCTAGTCATGGTTTTCGATAATAATGTGTCTGAAATATCGTCAGACCACATTACAATTTCAAATGTAAAATCTATGTCATACATGAATGTGAGTTACAGGAATTTATTTATTGTAAAATTTTTTGGCTATTTAAATATCAGAATAGATTTTCCAATTCCATGGAAAAAATGTCAACTTAATATTAAAGCAACCTTTTAAACTTCCCTTTCCTGAGTTTAAGTTCGGAATTTAATTAATCGTTACGTTTGGGAGTTCAAACGTGCCAACAAGTGTACTTCTATCGTCACACTAAAATTGAACCAGAAATCGCATCGGTTGCACTTTTGTGTTGGATAACCGTTGGAGTGTTAATCTATTTTCTCGCTTCTAGACAATGAGTGTAATCACTTTTTGATAAATGTGGCCATTTGGTTTCTCGTTAACTACAGACGTGTCATTAATTTTACTTTGGAAACGGGTATTTCTATTAATATTCTGCTAGGTTATATTCCGCTCCTTGTAAAGTTAAATGTGTTATGGATGAATCTAAATTTAATGATAGTTGGTTAAGCTACTAGGGAAGCTACTATAATTTTTTAATTCGTGTACTATTTATTCTTTCCTTCCGTTTAATAAGGTCTTTCCTTAAGTTCAATATTTAGTGTAATCACTTTCAGCTACATTTTATTTTAAAAACTAAAAAAAAATGTTCATAATGTTTTAGGCGGGAAAAGATTATATATATATATATATATATATATATATATATATATATATATATATATATATATATATATATATATATATATATACATATATATATATATATATATATATATATATATATATATATATATATATATATATATATATATATATATATATAACATATATATATATATATATGTATATATATATATATATGTATATATATGTGTATATATATATATATATATATATATATGCATATATAATGTATATATATATATATGTATATATATATATATGTATATATATGTATATATATATATATATATATATATGCATATATAATGTATATATATATATATATGTATATATATATATGTATATATATGTATATATATATATATATATATATATATATATATATATATGTATATATATATATGTATATATATGTATATATATGTATATATATATATATATATATATATATATGTATATATATATATATATATATATATGTATATATATATATATATATATATATATATATATATATATATATATATATATGTATATATATATATATATATATATATATATGTATATATATATATATATATATATATATATATATATATATATATATATATATATATATATATATATATATATATATATATATATATATATATATATATATATATATATATATATATATATATATTATATATATATATATATAAAACGATTTTAAGGATATAACTTGTACACACCTATGATGGTAACTTTACGATTCACCTACACGGAACTATCTGATAGCGCACCCTAGTGGTAGTATAATGCTATATATGGATTGCACTCTCC
>OX578137.1:45431790-45521790 GCA_951213105.1 Amaurobius ferox
GCCATTAAGTAAGCTTCTCGCTAAGCCTTCCTTCTTTTTTCCAATTTTTTACATGCTATTTATACTTTTTATATTTATATCGTGTATAGTATTTGTAGCTGCTTTGTGCATAAATGCCATAACACTTCAATATCTTTAATAATTTCCACTTTCTATCTTATATATTATATATATATTATATATATATATAAATATAAAACATATATATATGTATATATATATATATATATATATACATATATATATATATATATGTGTATATATATATATATATATATATATATATACATATATGTATATATATATATATATACATATATATATATATATATATATACATATATATATATATATATATACATGTATATATATATATATATGTATATATATATATATATATACATATATATATATATGTGTATATATATATATATATATACATATATATATATATGTGTATATATATATATATATATACATATATATATATATGTGTATATATATATATATATATATATATATATATATGTGTATATATATATATATATATATATATATATATATGTGTATATATATATATATATATATATATATATATATATATATATATATATATATATATATATATATACATATATATATATATATATATATACATATATATATATATATATATACATATATATATATATATATATATATATATATATATATACACATATATATATACACATATATATATATATATATATATATATATAATATATATATGTATATATATATATATATATATATATATATATATATATATATATATATATATATATATATATATATATATATATATATATATATATATATATATATATATATATATATATATATATATAATTCAAAAAGCATAAAACGTGGTGGTAATGCACACCAAACCAAACATTTTTCGTCATAGTTTGTTCATAGTTCACCATTGTTTTATGACGGTGTGGTGCCGAAATGACACGAATTTTGTGTTTTGGAACGATCAATATAATGTGATCATTTACATCTTTTAATAGAGAAAACCTCTCCTATCCTATGTAATCTATAGAAGAACTCTAGTATTAAATGCTAAAATGAATAATAATATCGAAAAACAAGAAATGTATTTATAGTATGCACATGTTCCAAATTGAATTGACGATAGGAAAGTATATCTTACCGTCTGTTTATTAAGCATTTTTGATACTCCGCAATGGATCCCAGTGTTATTGATATTTAGATGAAAGAAGACGAAATTAGACTTTACTTGTGGTTCACAACCTTAATGAAAGGAGAAGATATATATGACTAATATTTAGGAAAGGGAATTTCAATTGTCTTATTATTTAAAATTCATCAAAATTACATGTGTATAGAGTGATTGTAAAATGTCATTTTACCTGGATATCCTTTCAGATTTTCTAAATAAACAATGGATGCTGGATGATCTGTGAGGTTTAATGTAACTTGCATGGAATCCGTACTGCACGTTACGTTGTAAAAAACTGCAAAGAAACAAATATTGTGTTAGAAAAAAAAATCATATAACTAATCACTCAAGTTCTATGCAAAGATACACTGATAAAATATTTTGTCTAATGTATGCTCCCATAAATAATTGAGTTACAGTCTTGAAACTCGGCATGCAAATGTAATTTTAAGAGTTATGAAAATGATCAAATTGTTAGCGTAAATGATGTTATAGGGCAATATGCGATACAATAAAAATACCAGTTATAAAGTTGTGGAGGATTATCTAATCTGTAAAAATCGACATCAAAATCGAACAAAATACGTATAAGACATTAACTACCATCAGGTCTGACCATCAGGGACTGTAATGACATCTAACACGACATCTACAAAGCTTAAGTAGCTATTATAATTATACAGCTCACAAAATCATATACTTCTGAAAAATACCACAATGTCGACAATAAAATATTTAAAGCTTCCAAAAATGCTGTGATTTATCTATTTGAATGGATTTGAAAGGATTATTTCTACTTCATTTAAATGCCGCTTCGAAGTTCAAATATTTTATTTTTTCGCAATATCAATAAGAGAAAATGAATTAAACCCAGCTCATAATAAGGTATGTTCCATCTCTAAGGAAAAAGTATTCTTTTACAAATTATTTTGTGGATGAAACTTAGGAATTTATTCTGAGAAACTTAATCTTCTTTTTCTTCTTTCCATCAAGCTTTTCCGAAATCTCTCGTTCTCAAAAGTAATATATCTTGATACGTTTGAAATCCTAGAAATTAAATTTTCATTGAGATATATGAAACTTTAATTTTTTAAAAGTTTTAAACCCACAGTTATTTTGCAAAGCTGGTAATTATTCATTTTTGATCGTCTAGAAAAGCGCAATTTTATATAGCACAAAATTTCTTCTTAAGCAATTTATCATTTTTGATATTAGATGGAGTAAGAAAAGCCAAATAAAAAAAATATCAAGTACAAAGGGCGAAAACGATGTCCTATGCTGTATTCAAAAGAGTAAAATTTGCTTAACATTTTGCTTACGGGTGCGACAGCGTCCATCCCAAACTAAGAATCTCTCAAAAAGACAGGTATTTGACATACCCTATCCCAAACGGTTCTATCCCCCTTTACAGGTATTGGCGTCCAATGCCTGCAAAAAGGGATCGAACAGATGGAATCGCAAAAAGGGATCGAATAATGCATATTTAATAAAAAGCACTTAAAAGGATATTTTCGAAATACAACAGCAATCCAATTTCTAGTAACTCCCCTCCCCCCCCCCCCCAAATTAACAAAAAAGTAATCGTAAAGCTAGAACAACACGGTCTTCTTGGTAAAATATTAAAACAAAAAATATCCCACGGCATTCCTAATACTAATAAATAATATATATTGCGACAAAAATTACTGCGCATACGAGATGTAGTAAGCAGATGTATTTTTCGGAATTTATTATAGTTTATTGTTCAGTTATTAACAAGTTTTGAACACCAAAGGACAGTACCCCCATGTGAGCATCGCATTATTTTTAGCGCTATCTAGTATATCGAAGGTGAAGAAAAAGGTGAAAATGAAATGCGGAATCCTTTAAAGCGAAGGGCGATGCAGAAAAAATGTAAATCAGATAAAGAATAAATATATGCTTTCATGCAATACCTAAGATAAATATGGTGTAATCAAAAAATCATTAACGGTGTACCTGGAATATTATTAATATTAAAAGCTGCATATACATCCAATATAAAAGCAGAACAAGTCCTTTGAATAATTGAGACAGAAGAATTAACCAAACCTACGACTAGCAATCCAGCATTTAGTTGATATTAACATCTTATCAATTTTTTGATTACGGACACAATTTCGATATTCTAGCTGTTTGTTTCCTTATTTTAACCGCCTTTTATGGCGATATCTATTTTATTAATTGCTTGCCCGCAAATTGCTTTCTATTGTCACGTTCTTACTATTTTTAGGTGAAGCGAAAACTGCTTATTTTGATTTAATCTTTAATTTCACAGTTAGTCACCTCTGTAGTAGAAGAGAACACTTAACGTGAAATCACTCAATGTAATTTCAGACAATAACAATGGGTATGCGTTCTCATTTGACATACGATTCCGTATGAACACTTATTACCAAATAAGTTTGGTTTTGGGAGAAACAGGGACTCTCTACTGTCATGAAAAAGATAAAATGTTGCAGTGAGCGATGGTTTGAGTACTCAGCATGGCGAATTTTCTAACAAAATAGCAGATCGTTCAGATTTCCAAGTGTGACTACTGACACGATCGTGTAGATCGTTTTACTCTATGACTAGGCAAAAATATAAGATCATGAACCCTATACTTATATTATTCTATTTAGATACAGATTGCATCTTTTCAGATGCAAGGCTGTACTATCCTTTAAGATCATCCTTTAAAGCATCCTTTAAGATTTAAGGTCAGTACTACCCTTTAACCCAACTTCATGTTAAAGGATAAAATACAAGTAGTTCCCAAGCGGATATCTTGTTCAGTGGTTTTTATTTTAAATGAATATAGACGTCAATTATTATGACTAACAGAATTCACAGCTAAGCGCAATAAAGGAGATATTGAATAATATTGGATGATATTTTATAAATATATTATCTACTCTAAGAACAATTAGAATTTGAAACCAGGTCTTACGGGAGCATGGTATTTATTGTCACCAGACTTAATTGACAGTCTCATTAACAAAGTCATCATTAGTATAAGCAATATTTTAGAAGTTGAAAACAGGTCTTCTGGCAGTATGAAAATTCTTGTCAGCAGTCTTGAATCCAAGAGTAAATAAGATTGTCAACAAACTTGACAATCTTATTAACAGAGTCATCACCAGCATAAGAAATCGTTATAACAATTGCCAAAATGTTAGATGATAACCATATATTGGTAATTCATGTTCCCTAAGTCAGAAACTCAAAATTTACTCCATTCAAAAATTCAAATTTTGCTTAATGCGAATAAAATACGCAAATTGGAACTTTTGCAGAGAACTTATTATTATCACTTATGTGACAAAATCGGATTAAATACCATTATTGTTCTTCACAAACTCGAAAAGTTATAGGCAATTTTGTTGGTTTCATTGTAATTTCGAGCGCGAGTTTAGAAATATAATTCCAGGAACAAGTGCACTAAGAGCAAAAGTACCAGTGTACAAGACCAAACAGTCTGCTTATATGTTTTCCATTTGCGAAGAATTTAAAAATCGTATGAATCAAATGATTGATCATAACTGAAATATTTTGTCTCAGATCTTATACAAAGAACTTTATTTTCGTAGTTTCATAAAATGTATTATTCACATTCACACAGACAAATGAGCTAAAATAAAAGGAATGTGGTTTTCCTTTGAATTTCCATTATGTATTGTTTTAAACATTAGTTAGAATGGAAATAAATGGAATATTGTCTTCCTTTGAATTTGAATTATGTATTGTCTTAAATATTGCGTATAGCGAAAATGACAGAAATACAGCATTCTTTTGAACTCGCATTACGTATTATCTTAAATATTGGTTAGAATGAAAATAAAACAAAAATGATAGCAAATAGAGATATTTATTAAATATTTTAAATTGTTAACTTTCTTAATCAAACTTTTGACATCAAATATTATGTATCTCAGAATACGTTAAGTGTGGATTTGTCTATTTAAACACAAGAAGTATTGGATATTTTTCGTTAACATTTTTGAGATACAGTACATAAATTAGCTAAAATATTGCCCTAAACTAGTAAATTATAAATTTAAATATATGTGTATTGTATTTAGAATTAAAGAAAACTTATATATAATAGTGTAAAACAATCTATTCTATTACATAAATGTTCAAATTTATGGTAGAAAAATTCTAATTCATCAAATATGTTCTCTAAGTCATCACAAATGTTCTAATTTACCACATACACATTTTAATTCATTACTTCTAAATGAATAAATTGAAAATATGTATGTTTATTTGTGAGTTTATCTCGTTATTAGGAGAGACCGACTGAACCGAATTTAATGAAATTTTTGTAGGTAACCGTGAAATTGCCCTACTTAAAATTTATTTCAAGTTTCTAGGACCAGGATTTGTCGAGATATTAATGGAAACAGAAATTTCCATTGATATAGAATTAGGCAAACTATATTTTTTTCGCAAAATTTTTTGTAAAAATAATGGTATGATGTTGTTAAGCAACGGTATTAAAGCCAGTGGATTTATACAACAGAAAAATGACATGTTGCTAAGCAATGTAATTAAACTCAATGAGTTTATGTAGTAGAAAAAAATAATATGTTTGCTTAGCAATGGAATTAAATGTAAGTAGTTTATACAACAAAAGGAGTCTATTAAATATTCCCTGATTTAGATAATTAAGAAATGTATATAAAAATAAATTTTATCTGGATAATATTTTTGACTGGATTATACCATTTGAATTGAAATGTTATAGGGATTATTGATATTTTCAATTTCTTAAGTCAATTGTTTTATTTTGGCTAATATTTTTTCAAACTCACATATTGAGTTCAGACAATTGTTGAATCGGAACAAAAATGTTGCGGATATACCTTAAAATATAATATTTGCGCTTTCTTTTCAGCATATATGTTGATCAAATTTCATAGTGTTTTCATTTTGGCATATAGTGATCCAATTTGTTATGTAATTGTATATTTGTTTACAAACGGTAGAACCAGGATGTTTTGTTCATCAGATCTGCCTGAAAAGATAATTTTTATCGCGTGAGCAGAAATTCTTATACTTCCTTTTAGGAGGATTAAATAAAATATTTCGATAGAATGTTTTAAATAATAATGACTTTTAGAATATAGGAATTTGCACATTATTCTGAATTTCATATTTCTTTATATTATATATTCTTTACGAAGAATGTGTATGCTGCTAATAAGCAATATAATCCAGAACAAAAACTGAATAATTAATTTTTCTCATTATAGAATTGTTTTAATAATTAATTTCCCTAAATATTTCATAGATATAAATATTCAGCCAAATTCCAGAAGCAAATGTATATTGGTAATCATCCAAACACATACGAGTTTAGGAAAAAAATATTTTGCATTTTGTCACAAGCATGTTTATCAATATATACGTGTTATCTTTTGTGGAGTGTTATTAAATGCATTACCCAAAGCTTAAGATTAATTATACAGATTACATAATTTGAACCATTACATAAGAATTCAAAATAATGTAAAAAAAAAAATACATTGATCGTTGCTGTTACTTGACTTTTAATATTTTTGCATTGATGACTCAATTTTTAAGTCAACTTGCTGTTATTTATGATGGCATTGACCTCATTTATTTAAATAATGCACCAATCCTGTTAGTGAACATTTATTATTAAAAATAGTAAAAATTTAGCTTTTGCATGTCAGTATCTTCAGATATAATCAGTAATTATAAACAAGAAGTTAAATATTTTCATAATGCCAACACATTTTTTAAAATTTCAACTCACTTAGGAGATACATTTCAATTGCACCATCCTTAAAATTGAAGAATGTACAATAAATTTTAAAGCTTTATTGCCTGCAGTACCGGTTACTAAAAATGTTTGGTCATTGATATCGTGGTGGAGTTTGAAGAAGAGGAATGACACCTGAGTTAACAAAAAATCATCAAACTGAGAAAAACACGAAAATGAGACGGGGTTTCAAGTTTATTTAGAAGACAATAAAATCCCTACCGCGATCCGCCGAGAACTTTGCCTAGTTTTTCATAATTTAAGAAGAATTAATTTCAATTAGTACCCGATTATTAAATATAATTGAAATCTCATAACAGACGAGAAATGATTATTTAAGCCATTACTTTAGAAAAATACTAATTTGCTCATATCGTGAAAACTACTTACTGTGGGATTTCTTAATAAATGTGCTAAAACTTCAATTTATTAAAGACGTATCTGAATGTTTCCGAGTGATCTTATTTCATGCAAAGGATTAATCAATTCCACTTTTAATAAAATCAGGATGTTTATTATTTTATTTTCAGCTGAAATAACAGAAAATGAATAAATCACGACCTCCAACTTCAAGAAGGATTTGGAATACTTTTACAAATCACTTTTTGGGAATAACTTTCAAATTTGTTCTCCAGATCTTAATCTTTCGTTTTTTACCATCAATCAGACTTTGCTGAAATCTCTTATGTTCCGAAAGTAATATATTCTGATACGTCAAGAAACCAACATTTCAGAAGGTATGACAGTTCTCTTAAGTATTATTTAAAATTTGTAAACTCTTTTTTATTATTAAAAATATGTCTATCGTTCATCGTTTAGTAGTTTATCGAAGTGTGATTCTGGGTTAAATAGTTAGTTGCAACCAATATGTTGAAATAATTTAGGAATGATATATTTTAATTAAAAACCATCGGCTTTAGCACTAATCTATAGATTGTATACCATAAAAAAACGAGATTAAAATTTTGTGATTTTGTTTCTTTCCAATCGCCATTAACCGGCTACATAGTGACAAAACCAACTTAATTTTCTTGCAGACATCAGTTGTTGCTGATGCCTGACTTTTAAGAATTTTGTATTAATGATTCAATGACATTTATGGTGTTAATGATCGTATACATTTAAACACTTTACAATGCTTATTCGTTAACATCTGCTTAAAATAATCAATTAAATTTAGATTTTGCATGATAGTATTTGCAAAAATAATCAGAAAAAATAACCATGTAGTTAATTATTTTTGTGAAAGCAAGACATATTTATATGTTTAACTATCTTAAAAACTAAATTTCAATTGCATTATCTTTGAAACTAAAGCAAGCACAAAAGTCTTTAAAACTGAATTCTGAAGCTACCTGTCAGTACTGTTTTTAGGTCATTGGCATCACGGTGGAGTTTGAGAAAGTGGTCTGACACCTATGTTAATAAAAATAAATAAAAACTGGCTTTAATATGGATTTGTTAAAATATATTTGAAACCGCACAGCTAAAAGACGATAAATAGTTATTTAAGCCAATACTTTAGAAACATACCAACTTTCGCTTTGTTCAAATCTGAATTACAACTCCCATTGATTTTTTAATAAATGTGCTGAAACTTAAATTTATCGAAGTATAACCTAAATATTTTCGAGTGATCTTATTTCATCCAAAAGATTATTCAATTCTGCTTACAATAATATCCTGACGTCTATTATTTCATTTCCATCTGAAGTAACAGAAAATGAATAAATCACGGCCTTAATATTGATCCATCTTCAAGAGGGAATTGGAATGTACTTTTGCAAATCACTTTTAAGGAATAACTTTGAAATTTATTCTCAAAATCCTAATCTTTCCTTTTTCCCAATCAATCAGACTTTGCCGAAATACCTTATGTTCCGAGAGTAATATATTCTTATACTTCAAGAAACCAATGTTTCAGCAGAAAATATGACTGTAAGCATTATTTAAAAAGTTAAAAATCCTTTTGTAATTATATATATCATTCATTTTTAAAGATTTATTGAAGAGTGATTTTATATATTAGGGAAATCCAATCTTAAATATTTATTTGAAATGAATGTGTTGAAATAATTTATGAATAATGTCCACAAATTAAAAATTAAAGAATTCAAGACGTAATTTATAAAATTTACACCATAATATAGCAAGATAAATATTTGGTGATTTTATTTCCTCTCAACGATCATTAATTACATAGATGCATAGTTGATAAACGGACGTGATTTTCCTGGAAATATCTATAGTCGCTGTTTACTGACATATCAAAATTAATGTATTGGTGCATCAGAATTTGTTTATGGTTGCAATGAGCTTTTCAATTCAAACAATGTACAGCAAATGTTCTTCAAGAATTATTCTTTGTAAATAAGGTACATTTTGGTTTTACATGAGAATACTTGCAAAATTGATTGTCAATTGATAGAATATCAAAATGTTGTCTTTTGTAGGTAAAATATGTTTTAGAAATTCAGGAAAAGATTTAATGAAAACGATTTATAGTCCGAAGTCAATGTTCCAATACACACACACACACACACATATATATATATATATATATATATTTACATTATATATATATATAATGTATATATGTGTATGTATATGTAATTGTAGATTTATGTAAATAAGACAATGGAAGCAGCAAGGTGAGATATGCAAATTATCACAGCTTCGTTAGGCATAGTGAAGCAAAACTTTGCCGAGCAGCATAAAAGCGTCAGGTCAAGGAGGAGGGACATCACAGGAAAATTGTTGCGCCATTGGTTTCAGGTTGTAAAAATCATCACAGTATGCCAAAAGTACGTCGACGTACAGCATATGTTCAGTTGCCGTTAACGGAATGGCAACGAAACGGCAACAAATCATTGTTTTACGTGAGGGTGGATTGAACTTTCGAAAGATCGCTGAACTATTGGGTAGTGATGCACACAATTTAACGGTGTGTGTTATGGTTCGTGAGAGACAACGAAACGACTCGAAGATCAGGTAGTGAGGCTTGTAGGTGTACCACACCACGTGAAGATTATATACTTCTGAGAAGTGTTGAGCGAGAGCCGTTTAATACAGCAACCGTGTTAAAACGAAATTTATTCAAAACTATCGGTGTTATATTGCTTTTCATACATATTTTGTATTTCACCAGATAACGGTTTCTTTGAAAGGCCATTTTTATCCCATTCTATAATTTCGAATAGGTCAGCAGAAACGTGCATGAAATCGGCGGTGGAATGCAAAGGCACAGACCTTTTATTTCTTTGGTTTTTCCGGGGCTCAAAATTTTTGCTCTTCCGATCGTGACGTAGGGTGTTGCGAAGGAGAAAGTTTTTCGAAACCGCGCCTTCATTTAGCCAATGGCTGTAATTTCCGCATTGGTATATTATCGAAATTCGGAGTAGATGGACTCTCTTTCGGCGCGGAACTTCATTGGGAGAAGTCCATACGGACGGTTCTCTGAAATTCTTCACACAAAGGGTTGTCCTAACTGACCTTTGTGATGGATTAACATTTGATTCGGAATGAATTCATAATCCCTCAAGATGTCCTGGAACATCTTCTTTTCAAATTATTAAATCTTTCTTTTCTTGCAGGTCTGGAAGAGCAATTTAATTCCCCAGTAGAATGTCGGAAAAGCCAGTGTAAGAAATCGACTCGTAAGAAGAATTAAAATCCAGTCTCCAAATTGAGTAGAATGATTAACTATATCCCCAGTGATGTTTTTTTTATCCGGAAAGATTGGGACTAAAATCTTCCTGGACTAATTAATTGAGTCGACTCTTCACTCGTGTCCCAGTGTAAATTATCCTATCTGATGATCCGTCTTCTAATCAGGTATTTACAATACAATTTGGCCGCCAGAGAGAACAATTCGAATTCTGGCTAACATTTGATAATTATAATTTCACATAATTTTACGTTCTCTCCATTTCTCATCATACTATATTTGTAACTGCGGCATTGTCAATATTATTAGTAATGGAAACTTAATAATTGATATCCTGAAATATTCTTGGAAATTCTATGATTTAAATTATCTGATTTATATTGGCGAATGGACCAAAGTGCTTCACCTTGTTACTATCATATATGTAAATAAAAGATGTTTCATATTTCCATAATTGTCATAATTTCCCAACTTTAAGACTAGTTATCTAAATATATATTATGTTGTCCTGTTATCCAGCTTGCATATTGTAAACCGGAGTAATAAAATCCTGGGTTATTATTCAGTTATAACAGTAAAGTAAGTTGTCTTCCTAATACTTTTTATTCCTTGTTATATTTGCGCATCCTTTTGTCAGAGGGTTTTAACACCAACGCAATGTCTTTGTAATTATTGATCACGAGCATATATTATCTCATCTTCTTCGTTCCCCCTCTGACACCGGTAAAGTGGCTTCGATGCAAACAATTCGAAACCGTTTGCATGGCGTAGGACTCCGAAATAGACGATCTTTTCTACAGCTACCGTTTCAACGTCTTCACCGGGTACATCGCCTCCAGTGGTGTCAAATGAGAAGCAATTGGTCGACAGAATGGGGGAAAATTCTGTTCACGGATAAATCAAGTTCCTGTTTTGGCATGCCAGGTGGTCGTACTCGCGTATGAAGACGCTTTCAATAACGCCATCAGGAAACTTTTTCTATCAGTTGCCACACATCCCTACTAGGTCCCGGCCACACAGAAAGCTACCATTAGCCTATGGGTTGGTCGTGTGGTCTGGGTTTTCTACATCCCTACTAGGTGGCATCATGGTTTGGGGTGGTATAAAATTTGGTGGACGAACACATTTGGTCTACGTTTCTGGTAGTATCAAGGCAGAACGATGCGTCTCTGACATTGTGAGACCTGTGGTATAGTTATATCTGTCAACCAGATCAGGACTGTTTTTCTGCAGGATAATGCCAGGCCACATACTGCACGAGTAACTATAAATAATTTACAAGATTTTGATATCCTGCCTTAGCCAGTAAAAATCTCCGGATTTCTCGCCAATTGAGCATATCTAGGACATCATGGGTCGTCGATTAAGAGAACTCCCAATTCCAGCAAACTATGTTCAGTTACAAGCCCAATTGCATTCGCAGCGCAACCTCAGCACACCACATGGAATGCCATCCCTCAGCACCCCATTGACTATTTCATTGACGGGATACCTCGTCGTACTCAACCATGCTTAGATTGTTGCGGTGGGTCTATTCCATATTGATCTAATGTAAATTAAGTTCCATGCTTTCATTTCCAGGTATGATTTTTTGATCATTTACACATCTCCATGTTACAATTATATTCTGTATATTTCATAAGGATACACCAATTTCTCCATGGTGTTGCGATTTCAGTTGTGAGCAGTGTGTATATATATATATATATACATATACTATATATATGTATATATACCTACATACACATACATTCACACACACACACACACACATATATATATATATATATATATATATATATATATATATATATATTGTTTCATTTAAATAACGCTTTAAAGACCAATATTATATTCTTTAACATTTTGAATTAAAGAAAACAAAGCAGCATAACCCATAATACTATTTGTGTCGCCATCGCTAAAATAAACTATTATTTTACAAATTATTTTGTGAAGAAATCTTTGAAATTTATCCTGAAGAGCCTAATCCTTTTTACTTATTTCCATCAGACTTTGCTAAAATCATTCTAATTTTCAAGTAATAATGTCCGAAAGCATTTGAAATCCTAGAAATTAAAGTTTCAGTTCAAGATAAAGAAGTCATCATTATTTTAAAATTGTGAATCCATTTTTCGTGGTATTTTGCATAGATGGCAATTATTCATTTTTTTATCTGTTTAGAAAACGTGATGCTCTACAGGACAAAATTTTTAACTTAATTTTCCATTTAAAATATTGGATGAATATAACGAAAAACATATTAAATTAGTTTTTTAGTACGAATTACGAAAGCTATCACCTACTCATGATAAATGTAATGTAAATATTTTGGATATTTGCAGAAAAATAAATGCTGAGTTCTTCTAATGTACATTTTCAAAAAAGGCCTGTAAAAGATATGAAAAAGACCAAGTGCTGGTAATATTTTGCAAAGTTGGGGTAATTTACGGAGAATGTCCGTAATGACAGAAACGCCGCTGTATAGAGGAAAATGTGGTAATATGGTTAATGGTTGTAATATAGAAATAACAATAGATATGCTAGTAAAGGTCCCGCTACTGCCTGCACTCTCGTAAGAAAATGACTCAATTTGATAAATGAAGACCAGGCAAGATAACTTACTGTGATTTCGCAGATGCCGTGGTTTTTAAAAAACACCTGTGCTTTTACTTTACAGGT
Organism: Amaurobius ferox; assembly: GCA_951213105.1. Lineage (NCBI taxonomy): Eukaryota > Metazoa > Arthropoda > Arachnida > Araneae > Amaurobiidae > Amaurobius > Amaurobius ferox. The sequence goes on from OX578137.1 coordinate 45,445,159, forward strand.
CAGTTGACGTATTCAAATTTAACCTACAGTTTTAAATAAAATTTAAATACTTCTTTAAAATGAGTTGCCAAAATATTTGAAATTAGGTTATGCACAAACTAAGGGGGTGCATAACTAAGGGGCGAAATTAGGTTATGCAAATGAATTTTAGGTTATGCACAAACACGCAATTTTCATAATACCATCCAATTTTATCAGACCTAAAGTTTTAATTAATTTTTGAAATATATTTGGATTTGCTTAACTTTTAAGTTTGATATTTATCACAGAAAAATACTATATATAGCGTAAAAGAATGGTATTATTAACCAGGTTAGTAACACCGTATACTTTATTTTCAGCCTGATGAAAATGACTTATCATCTTATCATCTTCCATATTATCATCATCTTTATTTATCTTAATTACATCCAGTTAAGTTGAGCATATGGCTGCACTTATACTAATGAAAATACTCAAAATACCTATCCATAGCGACTTTGGTGATAATGGTTGTAATTTTGTATGGATTTTAACTAATTTTTGTTGTAATTCTTATTTTTGTCATGAAAAATATTTTTCTCTACATTTAATGTATTGTAAAACAAGTTCAATAAAGTAAGTTCAAAATTTTCTTATTCAGTAAAGTGCCGTTTATACGCTTATTATTTATAACATGTTTTACATTGATTCGTAAATAATATTATCCTTTATGATTCTTATCCATTCTTAACCGTAAGCATTATTATCCATTAATATCGATTACTATACGTTTTTGTAGTATATACTTTTCCACTGGTTTCTTGAGATGCGTATAAAAAAGGGCGCTATTCTGTGTTAGATTTATATATTTGCATATTAAATTTGGCAATGCACAAGACTAAAATTGTCTTTGCAGGAGACATTTGTACCTTTATAACATAAAATCAAATCGGTGACTAGCAATCCAGCAACGACTCGCAGTTTGGGGTATATCGATTTCTAGATGGTTTAAGTAATTTTGGTATTCTTAGGTAGTGCACATACCACGCTCTATATTTTCTTCTTTTCTATTAGTTCCGCATAAGGTAAAATTATTACTGTACTTAATAAGCTTAATAAGAAGCTTAAAATATGCATTCATAGTAACTTCGTAGATAATAATTATTTTTTGTACACGTTATTACTAATTTTATGAGATAAATACATTTTTAATGTCATGAAAATTAATTTTGCCCTTCCTTTAGTGTTAGTAAAGCAGGTTTAATCGAAGTAACTGTTTAATATAATTATATTATGCTTCATATGTTTGATGATTTCCTTTTAAGTGTTACTGTCAGGTACTTGAGTTAAATGCTGCACTACAAATTGGGAGATATGCTGCACTAAATTTTGAGAGTTATATTACACTAAAAATACACTACTACAGAAAGTTTGCGGATTTAAAATTATGAAAGAGACTTCTCCCCGTGGCAAGTGGTGTATACACTTCATTTTTTATATATTATTATATCATAAAAGGCAACAATCAATCCGTGTCTGTGTAACCCATCGAGATGAAATAAAGGATTTATATCTCGGGTCGAAAGCGTTGCCACTACATGGCGAAATTGCATGGCCATGAGATTTTAATGCCTCAAGAAACTAAATGGATCTCATGGAGTCAGCTATAAGACCATTCCTTTACTTCTATAATTCAGCTGAATAGGAAAGTTAATATTTAGAGGTCATCCACATTTAAAAATAGAGAATTTGATTATTCGAACCATGGAGTAAGATATGAAAACTTGCTGACTCCTTTTTCGTACAATCATGTTTAAACAGTGAAGTGAACATAAATTTTATTTACAGATAGATTAGTTTGAAATGATTTGAATAACCCATGAATTCAGAGAGAGTTGGTCCCTTTTATCATGATATGACCTGACCAGTAATTGAAAATTTGAAGTAAAAAGTGTGAAGCATTAAACTTTATAAATTCGTTATTATAGGGTCTAAAAGAACATAGAACAATTGCGTTATGTTAATGGGTAGTATAGTATGTGTGTTTTGGTAGGGAGTGTGTTTGGTAGGATTATGACGGGATTATCCTTTAAGTCTATATAATAATATTCCGAATTACTTACACATTAATTTCATACAGTCATATAAATTTTCTGGAGGTGACGTACAGTCATATAAATTTTCTGGAAGTGACGTACAATCATATAAAATCTGCATGTGACATTTTGTCACTGACATAAACAGCCGTAATGATCCTACCTACCTCTTTTAAAATTCGGCGTTACATTTTTATCAGGGAGAATATAATTTTATCTATAGATAGTAAGAAAGAAGAAAAGCATTTGGTAAAAACATATATGACATCCTATAATCAATCCTCATTTATCGATTGTCAAAATTGGTAGCCATCGATTTTGGTAAAAACATAGATAGTAAATTTAATTGCCACCAACAAAAATGTATTTAAAAATTTTCCAATACATAGTAGTGTAAAATATACGTTGAGCTATAAAATGAATAAAATCTTATCAAAATATTTTTAGTCGTAACGCGAAGCATAATAATCTTAAGTAAAGGAAATATTTAGGAATAGTTTAACATATCTTAGCAGTAAGTTTCAAAATATATTGCGGTCATCGGATTTTATGGAAATATATAATTCAAATGTGAAACATGGGCATAACATAATTATGCAGCTTACAAAATCGCATCTTTTAAAAAAATAGAGCAATGTCGACAATAAAATATTTAAAGCCTCCAAAAATTTTGTGATTAATCTATTTGAATGCATTTGAAAGGATTATTCATATTTCATTGAAATGCCACTTCGAAGTTCAATATTTTATTTTTTCGCAATATCAATAAGAGGAAATGAATTAAACCCAACACATAATAAGATATGTGCCGCCATTGCTAAGGAAAAAGTATTATTTTACGAATTATTTTGTGGAATAAACTTTGGAATTTATTCTGAGAAGCTTAAACTTATTTCAGTCAGACTTTTCCAAAATCTCTCGTTTTTTAAAGTAATATATCTTGATACATTTGAAATCCTAGAAATTACATTTTTTAATTGAAAGATATGAAACTTTAATGTTTTAAAAGTTTTAAAACCATAGTTATTTTTCATAGCTGATAATTATTCATTTTTGTTCATTTAGAAAGTTTTGTATAGCACAAAATTTATGCTTAAGCAATTTACCCTTCTTAATATTAGATGGAGTAAGAAAATTAAAATAGAATAAGTATCAGATACAAAAGGAGAAAGCGATCTTCTATGATTTCTTCAAGAAAGTAAATTTATTTAAAATATGTGTAGAAAAATAAATATTGAATTTTATAATGTACGTTTCATAAAAAAGTGAGTTAAAAGGTATTTCACAAAAAATTACTAGTAAAGCTAGGATAACACGGTCTTGGTAAAATATTGAAACAGAAGATATCAAGCAGCATTCCTTTTAATAATAAATAATATATTTCATGACAAAAATTAGTGCACATACGAAATGTAGTAAGCAGATGTATTTTTCAGAAATCATTATATTTTATTCTTCAACTGCAAACAAGACTCGAACACCAAATGATAGTACCTCCATGAAGACATCACAGTATTTTTAGCGCCAGCTAGTATAACGAAGGCGAAGAAAAATGTAAAAATATATATGCGGAATCCTTTAAAGCGAAGAATGGTGCAGAAAAAGTGTAATTCAGATACAAAATAAATGCATGTTGTCATACAATACCTCAGATAAATATGGTGTAATCATAAAATCATTAACAGTGTATCTGGAATACTATTAATCTAAAAATCTGCATAGAAATCCAAAATAAAATCTGCGGATATTTTTTGAATAAATGAGACAGAAGAAATTACCAAACCTATGACTAGCGATCCAACAGTGAGTTGCGTTTGAAGATTTATCAATTTCTTGATTCTTGACACAATTTCGATATCCTAGTTGTTTGTTTTCTTACTTGAGCTGCCTTTATATGTCGGTATCTATTATTTTAATTGCTTGCGCGCAAATTACGTTCTATTATTGCGTACTTACTTTTTTTCAGGGAAGAGAAAAGTGCATATATATATATATATATATATATATATATATATATATATATATATATATATATATACATATATATATACATATATATATATGTATATATATATATATATATATATATATATATATATATATATATATATATATATATATATATATATATATTTATATATATATATATATATATATATATATATATATATATATATATATATATATATATTTCTTAATTTCACAGTTTGGTATATTGTTTGCGTCATTATATCTGTCAATATTCTCCCAAAAGTTTTATAATGTTAATGAGTATAAAATTTTAATGAGTAATGAATATTAATAAAAATGCTAATGAGTATAAAGTTTTAATGAGTAATGACTATTAGTAAAATTGTTAATGAGTTTAAATTTTAATGAGTAATGAATATTAGTAAAAATGTTAATGAGTATAAACTTTTGATGAGTAATGAATATTAATAAAAATGTTAATGAGTATAACATTTTAATGAGTAATGACTATTAGTAAAATATTAATGAGTTTAAATTTTAATGAGTAATGAATATTATTAAAAATGTTAATGAGTATAAAAATTTAATGAGCAATGGATATTAGAAAAAATGTTAATGAGTATAAAATTTTAACGAGTAATGTATATCAGTATGTTAATAAGTATAAAATTTTAATGAGTAATGAATATTAGTAATTTTGAAAAATAATTAATGCCTATTTGAAAAATGTTTCACTGCACTTCTTAAATTTGCAAATGTGTGCATATTGAGTTTTATGTTTGCCTTTGCTGTCATGTAATTGTCTTTAGTATAGTTTCACTGCAAAGTCAAATCTTTAAAAGCGCACTGTGTGAGTGTCTTTCACGAATAATTCCAATAGATGCTTCTTTAAAGATTGAGTTATACACCGCTCCAACAAAATAAAATATTTGGGGGGGGGGGGAGTTCATGAAAACACATACGCATTAATTCACGTCAAAATGTTCTACTTTAAATAATTATTGTAATTATATTTAGTATTTGGTTTTCAAAACATGATGAAAACTAAGTTTGATGTTTTAGAAAAATGTAAATGCATTCAATGTCATGCCTACTTTCATGAAAAGAAAAAGGATATCGAAGTGGATCTAATGAATGTAAGAGTACATTTTGGGAACATACAGAAAGTGATATTTTATTTAAGGAAAGTGTACTTTACTCTGACATTCCTGCTTGAATTGCGAAAATATGGCTAAAGTCGAAAGATATTGATAAACATAAAAGAGTTGAAGTATAGTTGGATCTTTATATTTATACTAATTTAGAACCACGTCTTTGATAACTGTATGCTTACACAAAACTCGAAAATTTTGAAACATTTGTTCTGGCTTAAATTATATAATATAGATTATAAAATTTTGCATGGTAGTTTTTTTTTTCATTTTAATGCTAATGTGTTACTTTGCTTTAACATTATTTCTAATATTTTTACACATACATGTAATTTTAAACATTACAGGACATTTTAAAGGAGCGATTAATTTATAGGTTTTAATTTCATTCCCCCTCAGTGCTATTTTAAATCTCCTATCAATTCGGCCTTTGCATTCCATTAGGGATTCTTAGGGATTGTTAACCATTCTTAGGGATTGTTAACCCTTTAAGCGTGTTATTTATTTCCCTTCGAGGGCACTGCAGTGGGAAGTTTTTTTTTCTCCCATAACCTTTTTCCCCATTGATATCCGCGTTGAATGAGAAGGTGTTTTGCTGAATTAAGTATTAAGTAAATAAACATGTAAAATAACAGATAAGTAAATACAAACATACAACTCCAATTTATAATAGTTCCTCCTGGAGTGATAAATTTTAAAACATGGAATATTAATATAACAAAGAACCAATTCACAGTCTGGCCACTATGTCCTGGTTTCTTTCATAAGGTTCTTGCCAGTTTTATTGGATGCATAACATAGAACACATCGCCTAGTTGGCTCTTTTTTGCAGGGTGTAAAATAACTTACGCTTTGCTTAAATAAGATTGAAAACATTTGAGGCCGACATTGCTTTGAATATGTAATCCCCACAAAACTGCTATTATTTTACGCGCGTTTACGAAATACTGTATCTGATAAAATTTAGTATGTAGGACTACTGCTGCCATCTTGTGTAACAGATTGTAAATAGAGTTAATATCTCATAAAAAATCATATGACGTGTTATTTCCGTCAAACACACAGGAGTCTGGGCTTTAAAAGTGCATGACAAGTCTACCTCGTCAAACCCGCTTAGCGGTAATGCAATTCATGACGAGTTGAACTCGTTAACAACGCTTAAAAGGTTAAGAAAATTCACTGTTTGACATCAATTGTAGTCTAAACAATTGTAGTCATCAAATTTTCATATGTCTGCTTTCCTTAAGGAAATATTAAAACGCTTTATTGTTTATTTCACAGTTGCATTTCAGTTTTTCCAGTTAATTATAATTCCTTTCTTATCTTTCCAAAATACTTTTATTTTTCACAACTGATTTAAAATCTCAGATTTGTGCTTTTTTGTAAGCTTTCTTTCTATCTTGTTATTTTTATTCATTTTGTTCTTTGTTCTTTCGCCGAATTATTTTCTGCTTTCTTTTCTCTGTAATTTCGTCGGTCGTTATTTTCTGTATATCGCTTTTAATTTTCCCTCTTTCATTTTATTCTGTGTATTAATAACTACTTATTTTCTACCTTTACCTCAACGTATGACTCTGCGGACTTGACATAAGTAAGTGAGATCGCTCTTCTACTCGGCTCTGAAGAAAGATACCTCTAATTGTCTTTAAAACAATTAGATCAGTTTATTTTCGAACTTATGCAGCATTTACGAAGTTTCACTTGTTGTGTATTGCGTGTGCTACTTTAGGCAAAATGAGTGAAATCTAGTTTGACTCAAAATCCGGTTTGTCAAACATACCTTTACATAGCAGGTTATTGCAGCTATTGCATAATGTATATTATCTTCTGAAGAGTGCTAGAAAGCTCAAACCGATTTGTGAATGCTGGTATTCCCCATGGAACAGTGATTTTAAGTTATATAACTAATAACTTATTTGTTTTCAAAATATATCATTCCATTTAAGAAAATGTGTTTAAATACCAAAATAATTTATTTTATCAAATCATGAATACGTTTCTTTCCTTTATTGCAGAAAAACTAGTATTCTACTCCATTAAAATTTGTATTTGAAAGTTTAATATGCCATTTTCGTAGGAAATAGCATAAAATAAATAAATCGCTACCCATAATGGATATTGAGCTGTCATAAAGAGAAATAATTTTTTTTTTTGAAAATCATTTTGTAGCGCCAACATCGAAATTTATTCTAAGAATATTAATATTTATTAAATTAATGTTTCATTATTATCCAGCAAAATTTTCAAAACCTTTCAGATTTAAAATGAAATAGTAGTTTTTATAGTAAATCATAAATGAAAGCTTTTGGGTAAAATATGTCTGATCTCCTAAGCAATATTTGAAACGAAAATTTAATGCGGAAAACTATTGCTTTCAGAAACAAAAAAGAATATTGCTGATTGTAATTAAAAAGTATAGATTCAAGAAATTATTCATCAAAATAAAAAAAAAATTGCCTAATTAAAATTTTTTCAATTAAATTAAATTAAATTAATGATAATAATTATTTACTATTGAAATTTAATTAAATTCCGAGCTTAAAAACTCTCGGCCCCCTTTTTGCGCGGGCGCAAAAGACGCAAAGCATCAAAATTGAGTAAAAATTTCGAGTAAGCAGGTCGAGTTTTCCTCTGTTGCTGATTCGAAAGCACAACGCGAAATTTGTGCAAAATCGGAGTAAGTTTCATCTAAAAACGATTTAAAAAATCGGCCACGGCCACCCCAGCCATTTAAATGTGAATTGATTCTTATACCTAACTACGAAAGTTCGTGAAATTTCTCTAGAAAGTTAGATAGTTATATAGGATACATATATTATCTAGACCAGAGTTCGTAATTTTTGCTATCTTTGAAAAATTTAGACATTATTCGGTAAAAACAAGCAATTAAAGATTCATGTTTTCTTTGTCACCCTATATACATAGCTGCCAGCTGTAAGAGGGTGCAGGATTTGTGCATTCTCTAAATATGGGGGACATAATGCCGGACAATTGCAGAGGGGTAACAGAAGAAAACAATCAATACTGAAGGAAAACATTCATTTCATTCATTTTCAAGAAACTCTCATATTCCAGCGATTACACACTTTTTACGAAGTGACACAAATTGCTTTGAAAGCTATTAACTTGTTTATTACGCATTCAGCTATTTAGTGTACTTTAAAGAAAAAAATTCAAAATTAAGTACGGAAATAGAATAATATCGACATCATCATTGTTAAAAATTATTTCTTTAAGCGGGATAGCTTCACAGTTTAATAATCCATTATCTGGAAAATTGTACACAGAAACAAATTACTATGTATTGTATTCAGTACATAGAAAATTTTTTATATTGAAAGGGGTCTACCTTTAACTAATATCCATTAAATGGATTCGATTGTGTTTAAAAAATATATTCAAGATTCAGTTGTAAATAGTTGGAATATGCATCAGTTGTTAATACTCGTATGTCCGCTCTCACATTTGTCCACTCAAATTTTTAACATTTGGAGTTTATGGGGTGGCGCTGAAATAGTTCTATTTGCAATAAATATGACAGGATATGTTTTTAAGAAGGTTATTTAATTCTCAATTACTATTTCCGCAGGTACTCAGACCGACGAATAACGCCTAAAATGAAATAATGTTTCATTCTGGATTTCACATTGGTACTATATCTGCCATTTAAGATATAATGTTCTTTTTTATTTTATTCATAGATTAATAGGCTATAGGTAACTTTTATTGAAGTCATTTGGACAGCCTTTAATTAAAACAAAAATAGATAAGTCTATTTCCATACAAAAAATAAGATTATGAAAAATTAAAATAAAAAAATATTTTATGTACAGTCCAAAATGTACCCATAATATTTTGAAAGCATATTTTATATAATAGATGATCTCGCTAAATGAATGCTTACAGAAGAATGTTAATCCAGAAAACTGCGTCGAATACGACAACAGCTTATTGAAGTTGGTAAAATTTGTGATAGACACTATCAAATAATTTCAATAATAGTTAGTAATAGTTAATAGTAATGTTGTATTTTCACCGACATGCAACCTATCCTCTTTCCAGACAAAGGGCAACATTATTCACTCATTAAAGGCAAAATTACCATATGGTAAGCCGAAATGATTTCCGTGTTTGTAATGTAAAATATCATCCATTTAATCTCGCATGAGTGGCTATAAGGTCACACTCTGTAATAATAAACAAAAAAATGAATTTCTTGGGAAAGTAAATGTTTCTACACAAACAGTGCCTAGCAAGGAATTTGTGCAAAAATACAGATTAAAATTCATGTAAAATCGAAACTTCGGCTTTGATTAATTAAAGAGAAATTAAGATACACATTCTGTTTATTAATTATCTAACCCATTAAAAGCCAAATTATTTTATATCCTTATACGTATGTTTATATTATTACGAATATGAAGTGACGGCTCGTAAGCGACATGTAGAGGGAGGCGCTCATCTATACATTTATGCCTATATATGTATTAGTAATATATATATATATATATATATATATACATATACGTATTTTGGGCATAGCAACGGGTGTATTAAATATATAAACGACGGATGTATTAAGTAAAATAACGTACCTCCCACCTTCTCGCTCGTTCATAAAAATCCTGGCCTCATGGAACGTATCCTTCCTAGTGGAAAACCATTACATAGTCTTAATTTACATTAAAGTAAAATTGTAGGGACTAGTTAAACTAAAAGTTATGCCCAGGGAGTTGACTAAAAAAATATGCATATTCTGATGATACGTACTGATGGTTCAGAGACTATAGCCACAAGTAAAATCAAAATCGGTGGATTAGGAGCCGAGATGGAAAATTGGGGGGGGGGGGACCAAAGTAAGAGTTAAGTTCAGGGATTTGCCACGTTAAAATTGAATATCCAGGTGACATGTACAAATGGTGGATAGACTATAGCCGCAAGTCAAACAAAAATCGCTCAATTTGGAGCAGATATGTAAAATTGTGAGGACTAGTTAAACTAAAAGCTACATCCAGAGGTTGACACAGAAATATGTGCATCCATGTGAAATGTACAAATGTTGCTCAGACTATATCGTCACCAGCAGAGTCAAAATCACTCAATTTGGAACTTAAATGTAAAATTGTGGGGGCTAGTTAAACTAAAAATTACGCCCAGGGAGTTGACACAAAAAACGCATGTATATTATATATCCATCAAATATGTGTATCAAACTGAGACGTACGGATGGTGCAGATACAATCATCAGCAAAAGCAAAATCCTTCAATTAGGAGGTGAGATGGACAATTTTGGGGAGGGGGGCTAATTGAATTAAAAGTTATCCTCTGAGAACTGTCACAACAAAGATGCATAACCAGATGACATGTACAAATGGTACAGAAACTATAGCCACTAGTAAAACTGAATTCGCTCAATTAGGAAAAATGCTCGCTAAAAATGTATAATTATAGGGCAAGTTAAACTAAAAGTTACTCAGGGGGCTGGCACAAAATATGTATATTCAGATGACACGTACAGAGGGTTCAGAGGCTATAACCATCGTTAAAATCAAAGTCGCTAAATTAGAAGCCGAGATAAGAAATTTGGGTCTACTTCAAGCAAAATTTACTCCCAGGGGGTATCTGAGCAATATAGTTGCCAGCCCGGGGTCAAAATTTCGAGGGATACGACAAGGAGAAAAGAAACACGATGCAAATTTAATATTAAAGTTTTTTACTAAATATTTAAAAATTTCTTTAATTTTTAGGTATTTTTGAATGTTAAATAGCTGAAAAAGTAAGACTGCTGGGTAGATCAAGTGACTCCTTAAACTAAATATCTGAAACAACATATTTCGGAAGAGTCTCTAAAAATAGCCTATCGATCACGGGTATGCTAAAAATAGGAAATTCCAGACGTTTAAAGAATTAATTTGGAGTCAAATATATTGGAATTCGTCACCAGCAGATCAACCAGAGCACAGAACCGCCCCAAATCAGAAATAACCCCCTTCCCCTAGGACAGAACCACACTACATCAGAAATGAAGAAATGCGAAACCACTTCAATAAGTAAGAGAGCTGGGTGGATCAAGTGATCCCTCAAAATGAATGTCCTAAACAACATATTTTATTCACGACGGCCAGAAATCCCTAAAATATCATACCCCCCCCCTCTTCCCATCACCACACACGTACACTTAATCCACTCATTTGTTCAAATGCTTATTTAAACTTCGAAATTTATAACAAAGACGCGAATGAGAACAAACACATTCTTAAATGTAGAAAATTGAAGCCAAATTAGCGAAACTGAGCCAATTTGAGAGGACTCTCTTCATGTTTTTCTACTCTTCTATTTCTTTTTGGCTGGAGACGCTCGTAAACCTGCGACACAATCCACTAGTAAATCTGCAATGTCTGGTTTTTTTTTCACTCCAAATTTCTAATATTGTTCCTATACCATTCGTTCACTCTCGAAATACCGATGTTAGGGAAGTGGCTTTATCAAATATCCCTGAATTTTCACCTTATGTTTTGAAAATTCTACGCATTACAGCTTTCGTCTCCTTTATTGAAGAAAGCTGTAGTGCTGCCATCTAGTGACATATTTCATAACTTATTTTTAATAATTCTCTGTTTAATTGAACAAAAATTCAGATTTTTTCAATAGAAATTGTAATAAATCTGTATAACAAAAAAAATAATTTGAGGTGTTTACTCAATGGTGTCGCGCGTACCCGCGACGCCCCTTAATGGCCGCGGCTGCGAATATGTAAAATGCTTCACGGCGCTATGTTTCCTAACAAGAAGAAAACACCTTTTTATGCAACCATAGCTATTATGTGAAAGTAGGGTTACCGTTCAATTTTCGAGACTTCGGATCCAAATTTGGTAAAATATCGCCAACTTATCGACTTTTGGCGAGGTTCAGAATTATCTGGAACTTTTTCATTTTATCTTTTAGTTATGAAGTCACGAAAAATTTCAGGAAATTTATTGAGCTATATAAGGGAATCATCGTCCTTTTGGAGAATGTGGATGCAATACCAGTCGAATTGAATTGTGAGAAACGTTAGTGTTTTCAATAGCGCAGCAGAAAGGGTTGTATGAGCGGTTTCCTCCGTACTAGGCTCCATATCGATATCACTGTGGACGAGTGCTATGATGCTTGCGAGCAATCGGTTGCAGATTTCATACCTACACAGGCAAACCTTTAAATATACATAGACGGGTATAAATATGCACCTATACATACGCATACAGAGATATACAGACGCACAGCCACAGGCATTCAGACACAGACATACATACAGAGGGTGTTCAGATATTTTTGTAACGATTTTGACTTTCTCCGTGAATTAAATTTAAATGAAAAAAACCCTGGCTGGCATCACCTCGGAATAGGGTTTAATTATCGTCTGCATCGTTAAAAACATTTTTTACTGTAAAATGTCGCTGGAAAATAAACAATGGATCCTAGGATATATTTTTGGGCTTTACGAAGAGAAATACTCTTATTCAATTATTAAAAAAAATATGTGAAAAGCATGGTTTTAATATTTCTGCACGTAAAATAAGTGACATAATTAATAAAAAAATAAAGAAACGTCAAAGTTTACAATTGACTGGTAAAAAGGTAAAAACTGCATACCCAGCAAATGTACGTATACCTTTTATTATATCTACACCTCTTATTATATCTAAAGTCGCATCTCATGTTTTAAAAGAAAATCGAACCCCCCAGGACTATCGCAAAATCTTTAAACATCTCTATAGGAACCGTAAACAAAATTATAAAATCTGATTTAAAGCTAATCAAAACAAAAAAAAAATATGAAGGTCATCGCCTAACGCCAAAACATGTTTCTCAGCGTAAGACTACATGCAGATTGCTATATGAAAATTATTTGGCCTGTAAAAAATTGGAATATGTAGTTACAATTGATGAGGCTTGGATATATTTATCTGATTGCAATAGAAAAAGATCGATTTACTACCGAAAAAGAGGAGAAAAGACCTAAAATGTTGATTCAGAGAAAACAAGCAAAGTTTTACTAAAAGATTTATGGTTACTGCTGTATTCTCTTATGACAGAAAATTTAAATAAGGAAAATAGAAAAAAATGTCAAAATTAACTCGGATTACTATCGGAAATATGTTTTCACACCTGTTTGCAAAAAATACATTCCTTCAATTTACCCAAACAATCTTCACTGTGATACGTTCCATCAGGGTAATACTACCAGCCATACATCTAAATCTACTGCTATATTTTTTGAGAAAATGAGAAATGAAACCGTTGTTGTTGTGTGTTGTTGCTCATAACCTCCTGTTTCGGTCGAACCACAAACAGGACCAGTGATGCCAGAAGAAGGACAATGAATGACACAAGACGAGATCACAAAGTTTTTAATAACACAAACAAGCATCACTGACAAAGGTCTGGGGGGGGGGGTGCAGCTTCACATTTGGCGAGGACCCAGAAGGCGGAAGACTGACTTCATCCTCAAGAAAACGACCATGCCTTACTCGGGATTCGAACCCAAGCCCACTAGACAGCAGTCGGAGACGCTATCCACTTCACCGCCTGGGCGGCATGAAACCGTAATTGAGTCTATTCCATTTAAATCCACCCCACCCAAGACCCCGACGTATCTCCTATGAATTACTGTGCATTTAGACTTTTAAAACAAACTCTTTGTAAGCAGCATCCCAAAACATTGGATGGGCTCTGAAAGATTGTGGTAGAGGAGTAAAACAAAATCAACCTTGAAATTTTAAGAAAAGATCTTTTATCTTGGAAATCAAGATGTTGTATGATAGTTCAACAAAAGGGCTATCAGATTGAGCATAATAGAAAATAAAAGACTTATCTTTGTTTATATATCTTTTTTTTCAAAATCGTTACAAAAATGTGTGAACACCCTCTGTAGATAGACATTGAAACACACATATACATACACACAGACATAGAAACAAACAAACAGACATAGAAACATACATACACAGACACATATGTTATACGTGCACTCACATAGGTATACAAACACAGACACGAAGATATACAGACGCACTGCACACACATACAGATATACGGACACATTCTTACACAGATGTCAGACAAAAATAGCTTTTTCGTATTCTAGAATGTGCGTAAGTCTATAGTACTAATCCATGATAAACTCGATAGAACGTGTAAATACATCGAGAACTCGAACTGTAATTATCTATCTTATTCCAAAGCCATTTATGGTAAGAAAAGTAAAAATGCTGGCTGGAATATTATATTATTGGTCGGTTTCCAAAGAAGTGAATAAAATACCTTTGAAGACGAATAAGTAATCCTTCAGCAATCTCTAATTCTGTTAAAATGTCGCATAAAGACGACACTAAAAGAATTCTTTCACTAGACCAAACTTAAATATATTACCATCGACGTCCGAATAGTTTATACCTATTTGATTACGTACGGAACAATTATTCGATTCTACTCACGACTTGAAAGGCGAATATGTTATTTCCTGCGGAAGTACGGCAAAATGAATAAATCACTTTTGATAATAAAAATTGAGCCGTCATCGTGGCGGAAATAAAATTCTTTTACAAATCACTTTGCAGGGATAACTTAGAAATGTATTTTCAAAGACTTAATCTTTCTTTTCTTATCATCCATCAAGCTTTACCGAAATCTCTCGCTCACGAAAGTAATATATTCTGATACTTTAGAAATCCTAGAAATCCAAGCTTCAGTGCAAGATATGACTGCCCTAATAAGTATTATTTAAAAGTTTTAAAATCCCTTTATATATTATTTTCCATTTCTAGAATGATTCATTTTTCATTTGTCTGGAAAGTGTAATTTGAGGAAATTTGTCAGTTTAGAATGTTAGATAACTATTAAGAAATTATGAATATTTTTATGAATATCATTTCATTGAATTATGTATTTATCTTTATTTTAGTTTTATAGATATTATATGTAAAACTCTGCGATGAGGATTCATAGTTATATATCAAATTTTTTGAGGCAAGTCAGCTAGGCCGCCATTTATCTGGTTTTAAGCATACTACTTTGTGTAGACGGATGTACAAGGGTGGTCCAACTTTTCCCACCCAATGGGCCGCAGGAGTATTTCAGTAGAGAATTCGCGGGCCACACTGAATTCAATTCCCCTATAGTAAATTAAAGTGTGCGTAATATCTTTAATTTTTTTTAATTCGCAATAAATATATTTAATTAAATATATATAATTAAATCCATTCATATATTTAATATAATAAATTATTAAACACATGTAATACACAATCAGATGCATGTACTGTCATTAACAACGGCTGACACAAAATTATATTCATGTTTCATGTATCATTAATCGCAAGCACGAAAAGAGTGAGAGATAAACCACTCCCGTGTTAATAGCGACTTCACTGTGATGTCTAAGCATAAAATTTCTTTGCAAGGCCATTGGTGTCTATCTTGAGTTTAGTTGTCTACATTCTCAGCAATTTTAGTGTGAATTGTCTGTTAAGTTAATAAGTAAAATACAATTTGTGCGAAGGATAAACAAAACTCGAGCTACGTATATAAGCACAAATATTACAATAATGGATATTTGGAATTTTAGGATATTTGAAATTCCATTGATCGTATGAAGTATCATTTAATGTATCTATGAAATGGAAAAGAGGAGTCGTCTTACGTTTTGGGGTGTCTTGGTCATTTGCAACGATGAAGAATTCCTTACTGCGGTCTTTCTTGTGCTTTTTTCAGTTGATCTACCTCCTCATAGAAGTTTCAGCCATCTCATCATAAAAAATTCAGCTTAACCGAAGAATTGCTGTTTTTTACAGTAACATTTTACAATTTTTTTACAGATCCATCGTGTAAACACAGACGCAGTTTGGGCGGAGCCGGAATCGTACTCAGATCGTCACAGTGCAATACTCGTGATAATCACTGGCCTGTCTCATACATTGGGTTAACCTTTCTTCTTCTTCGATTCTGACAGGTCGACCTACCCGAAAGTGTAAGGTATCTGTTTGCACGGCCGAAAAGTGCCACCCAATTCAGACAGGAACCCAGTGAGGAAGTCATCCACGGAAACCGTACCCTCTTCCTCCTACCACCAACCTCTTGGAAGGACCACTGTACCAGCTACGTACGTCACTGTACCAGCTACGTACAGAACCGTGGATCTTTAAACTAGGCAGACGATACTCTAATCAGGCAGCTAGCTAATCGGTGGAGATTTCGAGTTATTTTCGTTAAAGTGAGCCCTATCAATTCCTCCCTCTAAAATAAAATCGATGTACAACCTGCATTTGAACTAACACATGCGTTCTTCTCATTTTATACAGGCTACAATACCATTTAGTTGTGATCTTGAAACTCGTGTCATAATTCATAGGATCCACTGGAAAATGTCCTACCATCATCATTTCGGACGCCATTGTAATGGTCTCAGAGTCCCAGCCTGGTATCGAGTCGCGGTTCTTTGAACTTCCCAACCGATGTTACAAACATTTAGCTACTGAGACAAAATTCTAAGTTCTTCTCGTCAAAGTCGGCCCAATAATATTTTCCGTCTAAAGTCAAGTCGGTTTGCAGTCACTACTACTCTGAAAGACCACCTCGCTTCCCCCACATTTTTATACATGCTATACTGATTTTGAAGTCATAATCCATAAGGTTCATGGAAATTCGCAAATATATCTTTCTATTCCATACCCCGTATCGCTATATATAACCTGTAGGATAATATTTAATCACCATTGTAAATGTGTCGTTGTTTTCGCAGGAGATCGAACTGTGTATTCTGAAGAGGTCGGTTCGACCATCGAGCTTCTGGGACCAAATTCCAAATTCTTTAGTTTGAAGTAAACCTTATATATTGAGTGAAAATGTAATAATTTTAGTGCATTTTCCTTCATTTTTAGTTATTCTTTATGAACTTGAATCTACATAGTTATACAGTTACTTTCATTGCCTTCAGTTTAGTGTATTTCGAAGTCAGGTTAAGCAGTTGCTCCGACTCTAAAAGCGATAGATCATAATTTTCTTTGGGTAAAAATGGACCCATCACCTACCAGTATCCAGACGTTGCATTAAAACGTAGTAAATTTGCAGTAGTACCTAGATATACACATTTCTGATTATACATTTCTGATTATATCATGACGGTCATTAAGTCTATTTTGGTTAGTAAAACTATATATAATTTGAAGAAAGGTCGTCAAGAAGGATATTCCTAAGGGATATGATGATCATAATCCCTAGTTAAGTTACAGTAATGTAAAACAACAGCGTGGACACCGAACTATATATTCCGTAAATTCTCACGCAAACTAGAAATCTGTTAACATATCCCTAAAAAATTTCGACTTTGGTTCAAGTTCCACATTCTAAAATATCTCATTCTTAACTTTGGCCATAATCTTTCCTCTCTCAATGCCGTTCTTACTTTCACTGAGATCCTTCACAGGAATTCTTGTCAACATCTTTGTTATGCAGCTGAAATATGCAACTCTGTAGCTGCCGTTCTCGAAAACTTGCTAATTATGTGTTTTCCGGGTTTTAGGTGGATTGCGTTTCTTCGGAGTAATTGTTGATTAGACCTCTGCGATTATTTAAACTATGACATTTTTCTTATTTCTAAGACTATTCATGAATGAAACCAAGATTTTTTAACTCTGATTTCATCACGACTTTTGATATTTTATTCAGTTTTAATAAAAAATTATATAAAAAATTTTGCTCATTAAAATAAAGCGAATTAAGCTTCAATTTACATTTCTCCAATTAAAATGCACATAATGTCCTCGTTTAATCCGGAATCTCGATAAATGCGGGCTCGTAATAAACGGGTGTACGTTGTCACACTTTTATTCCCGAAAATAACTTTAAATTCTGCATTGGTAGTACAGACTAATAGTCCGGTCAGTAGATACATTGCACCTTGCAAAAGATGGAGTAGAAGATTTTTTTTGTATATATTGATGCCAACATGAAAAAACCAAGTTATCCAACATGGTCGACCCCGGGAGAACTTTTGGCGGCCGAAAATCCACTAAATTTTATGACGTTTTTGGGTTTTTTCAAAATATCTCAGAAACGATCGACTGTTGTGATTCTTTTTCAATATAAAATTTAAAGATAATAAAATTTTCTACAATTTTTACTATTACAACTATTTTATAGCACGAATAGTAAGCGCACTACAGCTTCTTAAAGTCTGACATTTTTTCTCGACTTTGTAAAAAAACGCATTAACACCCCTTGCCCACCTGACCCCGCAGTCACAATTCTCTCCCTCACATTTCGCAGACGACTCGATCAGACCCCAATAACCCCATGTCCATATTGTACAACTACAACATATATTATAATTCACAATACATTTTATTCTGATGCTCTCCCTACACAGAATCGATATTTGAATGTGAATGAATAAATATGGGGGTGATAATAAGCGAAATAATAATAAAGCATTAATAAGCAAAAATTCAAGACATGTGTGTTGTAATTCAACTAATTTTCTAGGTATAATACATTAACATATTGAGTAATGATACCAATGCACCAAATTAAATTTAAATAATCTCCACAAATGGCCAAACTTGTTTGAAGTAAGAAAAACAAAAAAATAATCTTCAAATCCACAAATTGCATAAATTTAACATTTATATACAAATTACAAGAAGATTCATACAGGTTTGAAACAATTAAAGAAAGGAAATTAATAAGTAAAACTGAAAACATACATATTTATCTTCTTCGTTTTGAAGATGTGTGTTCTTCGGGTTCAGCAACCGTCGGAAGTGGAAGGAAGTTGCCATCCTCAAGTTGTTCATCCACCTGTTGCGGTGGTTCCAAGAGCTGGTGGAGTAAGTCATCTTCCTCTTCAGTATCATCCAAAGATGAAATTGGTACAAAATTGTCCCACCCCATGTCACTGCAGTGCTTGCACTTGCTGGAGCATTTCAAATCTGCCTTGCGAAAAGAGCAGGGTCCACTACACCCTTTCTTGCAAGCGCAAGACACACTCTTCAGAAGATTCTCAGATGCTGAATTTCTTTTTGTGTCAACAGGCAATAGACCTTCCATGCTGCACGCCCAACCCCATTCCTCCGGGTTGATGCCATTGCCTAACCAGCTTTGAATTTGGTAGTTGCACCTGTAGGAATGGTAGCGTGCAGCATCGCACGTAGGTGGTAGTCGAGCGAGATTTATTTTTCTGTTGGAGACTGATTTTGCAAACAGATTAAATCGCAAAGTGTTCAAGGATTGGTCGGAATGGATGTCGCCTGTGTATAATATTTTCAGAATTTCTTCTCCAGCTGCAGCTATGTCATCGTGACTGCTGAGTAGATCCATGAATGTTTTAGTGACTTTCTTCACTTCAGGCGATTTGTTGACATTCTTGCACAATTTAATTTTGCCTTGACTAAAGATGGATGATCTGGAATCACATCCACTAAATGCATGGATGAATAGGATATTGCCTGGGTCGAACTTAAATGATATAGTTGAAAATAACACATTACCAGCATTCCCTCTCCTAGGCTTAAGAAGGAATAAGTTGCATAATGACTGGCCTAACCCTGTCATCAGAACTAGCAGATCGATATCCTCCCCAACTACGATCACATTTTCAAGTTCTTTTGCCTTCGAAATGGCAGTGTTGACGATCAGTAAGTCAGCGTCCTCTTGAGTATGCTCGACTTCAATATCACACTCTTCAAAATTGGCTTTCAGAAGTTCGATCAGACGACTCTTGTTTTGATTATTTGGCAAAAATTTTTCTTGGGCGACTTGGTTGATCGTCTTCGCATCAAAGATTACTTCAGAGGAACGGTGCATCCTCATAAACAGCAATCGCTCAGATCTTTTGGTGCCAGTACGTGCAGGATACCCATCAAATACAACCACAACTCGCGATCCATAATGTCTCTTAAGAAATGAATAGTAATGCTTAGTTATGGCAGCAAAGGAAGCATTTTGAGGCCAAATAACTTTGTGTAGGAGGTATTCACCATCTATAACAGCAAACTGTTTCTTCCCTGCAATTTCTTTGCAATCGACTGGGGTGAAAGCCATGTATAATGAAGACTTTGTACCTTTCGGTATGCCTTCTTAGGAGAAAAGTGATATCGGGTAGGGTGCAAGTTCATAAGTATAAACATTTTTAAGTCTTCATCAGACTGTTTCGAAAGACTCAACCTTTGGAAAAGTGTCAGCGGGTCAATAGCAATTACTTTGAGGGTTCCTGCTTTAATACTGCTGACAACAGATGCAAGGGTTACAACCTTGTCTTTTCCCCTGAAGATCACGTTTTTAAAATGTCCATGAGTGACCATTTTCTTAACCCTTTCCACGCCAACCTCTTGAGCCAAACGACAGTTTACATGTGCTCCTCCAACAATACCACTGCTTAATGACGTTATGGCATCAATGTCTGAAAAGGGGTGATGTTGAGAAAGCCAGTTTAATTGAGTCACTTCTGTCTCTGTCGATACGAGAACGTCGCATGTCCGCATGCTGCTCTGATGTTTCATAATGTACATCACAGAATTGTTCAATTTCATCACAAATATTTTGCATGAATATCATTGCAAAAGTCCATTTTGCAAAACTACCGTCTGAAAATCCTCTCCCACGTGTGACCCCTCCACAGGCTTTCATATTCCTCATAAGTGTCTGTTCAATGGTCTGGTCAGACGAAATTCCACACCAGTACTTATTGGAGCTTCTTATGGTGAACTTCCCTTTAGTGGAGAACTCGTGAAATTCAGTTGGGTCCATTCATTGTTCCAGTTTCAACATGTTTTGAAGGTAGAGATGCGCACTTTTGGAGTATAAGAAATAGCCAGCTGCATGGAAAAATGGTAGTGCTTTTTGAATGGAGTCAAGATGAAACTTCCAGTTGTCTGTACTCCCAGCTCGGTGAACTGTTTGAGGAGTGTTATCATACGAAAATATTGAACCCATAATTTTGTTGTGGGTCCCGTACATTCGAGCACACATAAGGCTTGTCTAAATTTTGCAGCAATACCTATTAGACAGGCATTATTGGTGCAGGTTGTGAGTAATATGGCTTATCTCGCTTTCAGCTGTGAAGCAGGCGCCATTCCTCAAGCCCACCTCCAACTGGCGACGGACGTTTCCCCTCTCCCTCCTCATCTTCCGACACATTTTCATGCATCCAATATTTTATGCATCAACAATATAAGCAAAAAAAAGTGTTGTGCATTTGGAGGAGAAGTAAATAGAAATTAAGAGTAAAATAAAACCGATTTTTATTTTGAGTTTTATCAGATTGAGAAAAAAATGTAAACTTTCAAAAATCTATAGCGCACTTACTATTCGGGTTATAAAAAAGTTGTAATTGTAAAAATTGTAGGAAATTTAATTATCTTTAAATTTTATATTAAGAATCACAAAAGTCGATCATTTCTGAGATATTTCGAAAAAATCAAAAAAAAATTTCATGGTTTTTTGGCTGCCAAAATTTCTTCCGAGGTTGGCCATGTTGGATAACTTGGTTTTTTCATGTCGGCAGCAATACATGCAAATACAAAAAATAAAATCTTCTACTCCACCTTTTGCAAGGCAAGCCCCTTTTTCCATACCTACTGACTGTACTATACTGAACGTGCTTGCGAGGTTAAAAATGGTAAACTGCCCACGGCTCTATCCCATTATGTTATTAACGATAATTTTCATCTTATGTTTGATAAAACTTTTATTTTAATTAGTTGAAATAACCCCCGTAGTATGTTGCTTTATGAATCCCTTTATATGTATCGTTACCGTGGATCTAATTATATTTTGATCCCACTCAAATCCTTGGTTATGCTTGGAGTCTCGTTCTCGACGTATCAAACATTAATATGATTTTTTGAAAATTTAGTAGTTGCTTTATGTCGTTTTTGTCGTTTTTTGAAGACATTCCTATTTAATTTATGAACGTTTTCCCTTCTATTGCATTTTGTATTTTATAATTAATTTATATTTTAAAGACCGCGTATTTAAAAATATAAAAATGTAAATAGATTAATATGTCAATTTTGTCTGGCGGATATGGTCAATATTTAAGAAAATGTTTGCCACTTATTTTCACTTCACAACTGATGAAAGGCATAATGGTGCCAGAAAACGTTATGGCCGTGTGATTTTAGTACAACGTTAAAATTGGATTTTAATAAAATACTTTTAAGACAATATTTTGGTTGTCTTTATTTATAAAGATTCTACATAAATAAAAAAGAAAGATCAATCATGCATAAAGCATTTATTATGAAACACTTTCCAACTTCAATGCAATTTTATTTAAACATCTCTAAAATGCGATACATTCCTCGGTAATATTTTTAAAATTATCACAATACTACATTAACTTATTGTTTTTGAAAATTTAAAACTTCATCGACAAAAATGAACTTCATTCAAATTACGGCATTAAAATATAAACTGCATTGTTTAAACATCTTTAAAATGCGATACATTCCTCGTAATAATTTTAAAATTGTCATAATACTACAATAATTTATTATTTTTGAAAACTTCAGCGGAAACAAATGACCTTTTTCAAATGACGTCATCGAAATATAAGTCGACTGGCTCTTTAAATAAAAGCAGCATTTCATTCATAAACATTTTTCCATTCCTTTCATTCATCACAATACTATAATAATTAATTTTATTTAAAACTTAAAATCATGGAGGTACAAAAAATATAACTATATGCTCAATTCATCAAAAATCGTTCGCTTCTCTGTAAAACCAATGATTGTTTCATTCATATCAGCTATATTGCAGACTCCATGGGCAAAATAATTTCGCGTTAAAGAAATGCAGCAATTCTTATACAACTCATTCTACATCTTTTGGTATTTACATCCTCCATGAGTGAAAAGTCGGCTTCGTTGTAAAAGTAATCAAAGTTGGATGATCATTTAAACTCAACTATATTGTTATTGCGTTGTTTCAGGGTGTAGATGCACAGAATTTAAGCAAAAATTAAGCGATTTCAGGACGGATACAACACTAAATATGAATTAAGAAGAACTTTAAAAATCAGGATCTTGCCACAAGATGGATGCCAGATATTATTTTGAAGTGGGTCATGCGATCTCTTCATATTATGATCACGTGATCTCTTCATATTATGATCACGTGATCTCCTCATATAAAAGATGTAATTATTATTTTAATTTTTATTTAAAAACTTCTGACTATATTTTGCTGAATTTTTTTATATATTTTATGGGATAATTTGAATATTTTCTTAAACTTTCGAAGCAATTTGTGAATTTTAAATCCGCTTAGAAAATGTTTGAAAAATTAGGTCCCATAGGCTTCAATGTATTTCATTTTTTCCACCCGGGTTCAATCCAAAACTAATTGGGTGATATCATTCATTTATATTCCCATAAGTCCCACTGACCGTCTGAACAACATTCTAAAATTTCATTTTGATAAAGTCATTTTTACGGCAGTTATCGTGCTAACGGACAGACAGACAGACAGACAGGCAACGTCATAAACACTTTTCATGTATGTTGAAAACTGTTAAAAATCCCCAATCAAAAGGTGGCAGAATACAGGTTTTGAACCACTGCCATTAATAAAATTATAATATGAAAAAGCAAAAAAAATAGATATAATTTACTATTATATATTTTCTAAATTTAAGATTTATATCAAGAATGCCTTCCTATGGAATGTCATTTCTAATTTTCAAGTAATAATTTTTTACCTGTCACGCAACTGGAAAACTCTTAAATGAGCTGTCATATCTAGTCTCTTTTCAACTTTCGTTACTGTCATATAAGAGCCCTAATTGCTTTCAACATTTCATCGGAAAGAGAACTTTCTTGCTCTCGCTTTTAACATTTTTTTGTGCAGACCTTCTATCTGTCATAGTTTAAAGAAAATTTTCTCTCACACATGCTTTTTTATTGTTTTGTTTTCTACAAATTTTAACGTTGGGGTATGTATACTGTGTGGACATTTTTTGAATATTTGCATACTTACATACGTCAATAGCTATTTAAACGCTAGATTTAAGAATCCTATTGTATAAAATACCAATTAAATAATTATAAATAGTTTATCAAATATTCATATCACGTATCTTTCTGTTTTACTTCTATCACAATCATTATTAGAATGAACAAAAAATATGAATAATTTTTTTTAATTTTATGTCCAAATCATTTTTTTTAAATGTTTCCATTTAAAGTTGGAAGCATCATAGTGATGCAAACTAGATGTGTTAAACTATTTGGTATTTCCCCATATGTTATACAGTACCAGAATTATTCATTGTTTTTCATAAAGTATAATGATCTGAAAATCTTGAAATGTAAATACATTTCAGTTCTAGTCATGATAGTTAATAATAAATATTCCAGTTCTAGTTTTCCGCGTAATATATCTATAAATAAGCTGCTCCGATAGCCGAGAGGTCTGATGTAAGCGTTCTTGTACTCTCTCGACTGTCGGTGTCGTGGGTTCGACTCCGACCTGAGATTATGAATGTTGTGATGTCTTTACAGAATGAAATATGTACGACCCCCTCCCCTGTAGTGCGCTGAAGCAACGTCATAGGACAAAAAAATGGTTCATGATCCGGCCGATGTGTGGGCGAAGTTAAGTTAATCCAGTTTTTGACGATAAAAATAATCTATAAATAAATCTTTATATCGTTGCATTCATTCAAGCATCATCCTGGCGCAGACACTCACACATAACTATATATCCTTCAAAAAGTGTTCAAAATCGGTTCAAGATGTTTTAAAACTTATTTATAAACACGTTAAAACTTCTATTTCGAGAATTTTCGGGAAAATAATACATCTTTATAATACTAGAATGGGAAAGTGAAAATTAATTTAAGTTAGTGATGAAAGTCATATGATTCCCATATTGGATTTTATAATTAAAATTAAATATACTTCATATTCTAGAAATATGTATTAGTAGGGCTTTTTATTAGACTAATAACATGTTTTTCGACTAGAAAGTAGGAAAAAGTTACATATTAGTAGTTACTTTTATCAACCAAAAATATTTTGAAATTTTTCTTTTAAAAAGAATGCTGTTCCGACTGCGGATTCAACAAATTGAAATAAATAATAAGAAGGAGCTTGCATTATTATCCAAATAACCATAAGGGAAGAACAAACAGTTACAGACATATTTGATTGGGCATTGGAAAAATCGTCGACATGGGAATCAACTAAATAATAGAGTTACCACCACTTCGAAAAATCGTATAGCTAGAATGTCAATTTTAAACGTCATATTATAATTATAACTATAGAAATTAACTATGGGCGGCGCCACCTTCTGAGTGATAAATATAAAGTTCCTAATCAACATTTTGTCTCACTGAAAAAAAAGTGTTTATCAACATTTTTTATTTCAATTATTATTTATTAAAAACACAATTTCGAGTGTGAGTAATTATCCAAATAACCATAAGGGAAGAACAAACAGTTACAGACATATTTGATTGGGCATTGGAAAAATCGTCGACATGGAAATCAACTAAATAATAGAGTTACCACCACTTCGAAAAATCGTATAGCTAGAATGTCAATTTTAAACGTCATATTATAATTATAACTATAGAAATTAACTATGGGCGGCGCCACCTTCTGAGTGATAAATATAAAGTTCCTAATCAACATTTTGTCTCACTGAAAAAAAAGTGTTTATCAACATTTTTTATTTCAATTATTATTTATTAAAAACACAATTTCGAGTGTGAGTAATTTACGCGCGTTATGATTATTTTCCGAATGGCACCATGCATATAAGCATGTGCTTGTGAAACTTTGTCTATGTACGTATATTGTCTATGTATGTCTATGTGTATTGTATTTGTATGTTTTCCCGGCCAGACGTTGTAACTGTTCTACACCCCTTGGTTTAGCTGGATAGCTTGGGTAATAATAAAATAAGAAAGATCAATCATGCACAAACTTTTAATTATGAAACACTGTCCAATTGAATGCAATTTTATTTAAGCATCTCTAAAATGTAATACGGTCGGATATTTTTTAAATTTGTTCATAGTGCTACATTAATATATTATACTTCTGTAAATACTGCATGGAAAATGACAATGACAATTACACACAATGAACATTATTCGAATAATATCATTGAAATATAAATCGTCTGCATCTCCATATAAAATTAATGAATATTTCATTCATGTCACGTATAGACCAGACTCTAGAATCAAATAATTTTGCGTGAAAAAAAATTCAGCAATTTTTAAACAACTCACCTTACAATAGCTTGATTTTTGGACATTCTGCACACGTTAAAATTGACTGCGTTGTAGAAATAATCAAAGTTTAGTGATCATATAAAAAAAATATTGTAATTGCGTTGGCACAGAATATAGATACACAGATAATAAGCAAAAATAAAGCAGTTTTATGACTGATGCAATACTAGATATAAATTTAAATGATCTGTAAACATAACGATCTTCACACAGCTGGTAAAAATGGATGACATATTTTATTTTGCAGTGA
Source organism: Amaurobius ferox (assembly GCA_951213105.1). NCBI lineage: Eukaryota > Metazoa > Arthropoda > Arachnida > Araneae > Amaurobiidae > Amaurobius > Amaurobius ferox. Next base: position 45,471,874 of record OX578137.1, read on the forward strand.
GTCACGTGATCCATTCATATATCATTCTAATTATTGTTTCAATTTTTATTTAAAATCTACCCAACATATCTTGCTGAGAAATTTGTTATACATTTTATGTAATAATTTGAATATTTCTTAAAATTTTCGAATCAATTTGTAAATTTTATCTTTGCTTAAAAAATGCTTGAAAAATTAAGTTCTATGGGGTTCAATGAATTTCATTTTTTAACCCTGGTTAAATCAACAACGAATTGTGTTATATTATTTATTTTAATTCCCATATGTTCCATAATCCGTCTCAACAACCCACTAAAATCTCATTTTGATAAAGTAATATTTACGACAGTTACTGTGCGAACGGACAGACAGACAGAATGGAAAATAAAGAAACTACCAAGCTTTCCCCGCTAGCGGTCACAAAATTATGCTGATTTGAAATACCTTTTTGCAATAATATCAATTTATATACAACATTTTTGCTTATTTTAAAACTTTTAGCTGATTAATTAGATCTTAAACCAAAGTAAAAGTTTCATATGTTCACCGGAGATTTTCCATAAGCGTACAGATATGCTTAACCGACACTTTGCGCTTCCGCCATTATTCTCCGCTCACTTGAGGAGGAGAATATCAAAAGTGATTGAGGTAATTTTGAATTGTTTTACTAAGATAAATGATGGTATATAAAATTTATACTAAACGTACTCTTTATGAAGATATCAGATTTTGAAGAAAAAAGATACAAACTTAAACATCATTTATTAACTGTCGGTGAAAAAAAATATCCCCATGATTTTTCATGAATTGACGTTAGTTATTTATTAGTTGTCATATAAGATAGTAATATAAAGCGCATTACAATTCTTGAAATATAATTTTAATGTTTCGCATAATAAATAAAACATTCTACAATGAAAATCCTGAGTAAAGTGAAAAAATATAGACTCAGGAAGGAGAGCTACAGTTATACAGGGTGTTCGTAAACTATTTTGACAGAATTAGAGGGGTGATAGTACCCATCAAGACGAACAATATTTACGTTTCACAATCCCATTCATTTACACCAAGACTCAAACTAGATGCTCAAAGTGACGCCCAATAGTACCGTTGCAGAATTCACACCGGCGGATGAACGACTGGCACACCCTCTCGAAGACACCTGGTGTCGTGTTTATCCTTTCCACTGCAACAACGATTATCGCGACGAGATTTTCTATGGAGTCCACAGGCGTCTCGTACACCAATGATTTTATGTGCCTCCAGAAGAAGTTCAGTGGGTTGAGTTCCGGTGAGAGCGGAGGGCAAGCCACAGGTCCACTACGACCAATCCACCGTCTGGGATATGTGGCATTCAAGAAGTGTCAGACAGCACAGAAAAAGGTTGCTGGGGTCTCATAATGCAACAACCACATGCCTCTCTGTGTGGTGAGCGGAACATCAGCTGGAACTGTCACCAATCAGCTGCAACTCTCGCTGCTTCTTCTTGTCACTGGAAATTTGCATACAGTAGATGCTTGACGGTGATGTTCGGGAGATGTAATACTTCTCCTGCACGACAGCTATGTCGTCCGAAGTAACGACTTATGTTTGTTGGACGTACTTCGAAGTTACACTTTTCTGACACTCAGAGTAGAATGCGACCCTAGGTTCCATAGTAAATATTATTCGGCTTGATGCGTACTATCACCCCTCTTATTTTGTCAAAACAGTTTACGAATATCCTGTATATCAAAGGGCATCCAAAATCTATCAAAATAATCTAGCCATAATAGGTTCACACTAGCATTTCTTAGTGACAAAAGCCCATTTAATGTTTCACTCAGGCACTTGAAATCAGTGCAATTATTTTTTCATTTTAAGTTCACTTCGAATGATTAGATGACATTAACTACAAACAATTTCTTTTATTAGAAAGTTTATATTCAGTAACAATCATCTACCTAAAAATTCACTCTCTATATTAGAATGCTCGATAACTAATGTAATTAGCTGGTTATTTAATTCATCATTAAAATTTATAACCCTTACCATTTTGCCCCAGAACTCCTCTGTTATCTTCAATTTTAACAACAGACAACATCACTAAATTTTCCACTAACTTTTTATTTCTCAAATTGCATTTAGCAATACTACTGCAACAGGGGGCTGAATAGCTTAAGAAAATGATAGTTTGAAATGACTCTAGAAACGTATTTATCCAAGTTTTAGCTTGGCATTTTAAGCTCCTCCACACCCCCTCCCCTTAAAATTGAATTTGATAAGGGGATGGGGGAGGTTCACAGGCATTGCTATATTCGAAGGTTTACAATCACACCAGAAATTTCCTGCGGACCACGAAAAATTGCACCCGAATCACACACGATTCGGACACTACATTGTTGCTGGGCAAAAGGGACGCTGCACGGGACATGCTGCCGAATGCCTGCATTGAGTCAGCCGCCTGTCGACGACGCTTCGCGAAAATTCATACTTTATTGTTATATTAAAATTTTTATTTTATTGTTATATTAAAACTCTTATTTTATTGTTATATTAAAATTCTTATTTTATTGTTATATTAAAATTCTTATTGTATTGTTATATTAAATGTCGTAGAAGACATTTTGGGTCCTCAAGCCAGAGATGTGAGACTAGAGGCTATACCGCATACCCCTTTTGAACACCACCATTCAGAAGAGAATTGTGAACTTGGCCACCGATGTTGAAAATCAAATTGTAGAGGATATAAAAAATGGGATGTTTCGAGATGCAACTTAATCAACTGACGTGAGCAACCATGCTATCCTACTTTACTTCATGAGGTATAATGAAGATGAAAACTTAAGAACTTGAAAGTCGCCTTGACTTACCTGGACGGACAATTAGTTCAAAGATATTTAATGCTCTTGATGAGTATTTTAAGCGCAGGTCTTAGACTGGAATAAATGTGTCGCAGTGTGTACGGACGGTTTTGCGATCATGATTGGACGTCGTAAATGTAATAGCGAAATTAACAGACGTTTTTTCCACCACTCACTGTATTATCCACCGATAGCACCTAGTTTCAAAGAAGCTTACTACTGAACTAAACACTGTGAAGAATTAGACGGTGAAGAGCATTAATGAAATTCGCAGTCTAGTTATGAAATCTAGGCTGTTCAAAATACTGTGTGAGGGTATGGACTCACGCCATCAACATATCCTTCTCCATGCAGAAATAAGTTGATTATCGAGAGAACAATATGTCTTTTCGAACTAAGGGACAAAGTAAAGCGGTTTCATGCTAGAATGAAAATCTGATCTAATAGAACCTTTGTTGAATGAGGTATGGATGGATAAGCTTGCAAATATGGCGGACATATTCATATTTCTTAATATTTCTCTTCATGGGTTTTGTATAAATATTTTTGCACTCAGAAATAAAATGAATTTGTTCAAAAAAGAAGCTGCTGGCACTTTAGGATCGTCGCGTATAAGCAGATATAGAAATGTTTCCACTTTTAGAAGAGTTGTTGATTGCTCCTGATGTGAATCAGAAAGTCACATTCATCACAAAAAGTAAATATTCAAGGGCGTAAGCTGAAAATTTTAATACTTATTTCTCTGAAAGTGAGGAACCTCATAAAGGTAACCTCTGGATTAATAATTCCATCTGGGAAGTTATAAAATCATGGACGTATGATTCTCGTGAAAAAGAAAAACTGATCGCTTTGCCTTCAAATGTCACTCTAGTGTCCAGACATAAAATGTAATCATTGTCTCAATTTTGGATATCACTCGAAAAAGGATATACATCTCTGCGTTATAAAGCTGTCACATCGTTTGTCGTTTTTCAATTTCCTATTTGTGTGGAAAGACTTTTTCATCCATGCCAGTAATAAAAGCCAAACAGAGAAATCGAATCAAACAGAGAACCAACGCTGCACATATATCTATTTTTCTAACAAAGAAGCAGCAGCAGATGTAGGACTAACGGAAAATTGTAATTTTACAACATTGGATTTAATAAATAAAATACTATCTACATTGGTTTTATTACTGTCTTAAACATCTGCCGGTCCACGAAATATTTCTCCTATGTTCGCCGGTCCGCAGATGTAAAAAGTTTTAAAAAGGCTGATTTGTAATGCATAAGCACTACTTAAATATACAAAAAGCCTAAATATACAAAATGAAGAGTTGAAAAGAAATATGCGAGGCATAGATATGGACACCCATAATTACTAAGTAAGTACTTAACTAAGTACTTACTTAGTACTTAATAAGTACTTAAACTAATACACCCATAAGCACTTAAACTAAGCTAATCATTTGCAAGATCGTAATACAGTTTGATGTTCCAATAATGTCAGATAATAGAATGTTGTTTTGCAATATTATAATAATGCTATTTTATATATTTCAAAAGTCTAAATACCTCGAATCCATTTATAATTTTAAGATGACAAATAAATCAAAATTCCCTAACCGGAAATCTATTAGTATTTTTGAATAGCGTAACTACTATGATGTATTATACTTCTTGAGTGCTACTTGAAAATGGTATAAGTAATATGGTAAGTATAACTGAATCTAGTATAATCGCGCTATCCTCTATGTATATTTAAAATTACATATGAGTTCTATTAGAGAGTGTCGTCTATAGACATAAGTATGTTTACTCTTTTTTTCACCATAAATAAATAAAAATATTTCTGTCAAATAGTTTTTATGCTAATTTTATGATCTACGATCTAGATAATTTCATAAAATATTTATCAAAAAAGATTGTGAATTTTATAATACATTTAAGTATTTTGCTGATTTGAGGTTAATAAATTAAATATATCCATTTTGATTCTAATTAATGTCTAGAAAATGGCCAATTCACAATTGCCAATAGTTGGATGTATGTAAAATTGTTAAATACACATTTTTATGGCAGAACGTCTTCATAAATGACTAGATATAATCATGAAATGACAAAATTGTCCACACGGTGTAGAGTTGCTGAACATTTCTAAATGGCTAACTACGATTTTATGAAACCGATTAATTATACAATCACTAGTCGGTTTATAAGTTCTTAAAACGTGTTTAATTATCAGAATTTTGAATTTAAAAATCTTCGGGAAAACAATAATTTCTCTATACAATACTATGGGAAATAAAAAAATATATACGTGAGGGAAAATGTCAAATTTGCTGAAGAGAAGAGCGGTATGATACCGGCTACTATTATTCGTTTTCGAGACATGGTTCTTTATTTTCAATAATAGAGTAGTAAGTTTGTTACAGTTACAAAATGCAGACAAATTGCTGTTGCAACCGAGTATTAAACATAACTATCATCGCATTTAATGAGTATCTAATTAAAAATCTCGACCACATACTCCTTCAGTGCAATTTCAAGTCAATGTAAACCGTGTAACTTCCCCTGGTACCAAATAAATGAACACATCCTTTCATATAGTATGAATAAACTATCATTCACATGGAGGGTGCAATTTTATGTTGCGCCCTATATATATAATATGTATAGTTCAATTGTATTCAATGATGTTCATCGACATTGGAGAAAATAAATATAAAGGAAAGTGGCACAAGAATGCGATTGCTCAATTTAAGAAATATAAGCTGATGTTGATCCAATTTTGATTCAATACACATGTGAGCCGCTACACACACTGTAGGGAAATACAGCTGGATATTGAAGTGAAAAATCTCAGTGGCCCCGGAAGAAGCAGAAATTTATCCTGCTAAATAAAGTATTAAACAAACGTTATCCTTCGAACGATGACATTTGGATTCGACATTTCTTAATTGGGCTGGATTTTATTTGTATATAATTCAATGCTCCTTTTATGTACCCGAGTGATATTTTAAATAGGATTTCTACTTTAAAAAGGATTATACATCACCATGAGTATGTATGAATGTATATATTTTACGGGATTTGAACTCAGCACCGTCGACACGAAAGATTCGTCTACAGGTGGATCTTATACTTCAAGGAAAAATCTCCTGAACGTCTGAGTTTGCGAATTAAAAAATATATTCGTAAAAGCTTTCTTCGCTCAGAAACCGTTATTTTTACTGAAACGAAATAAATTTTTATAATGTTTCCATTAAATCAAAGAAATTGCAATAACACTTTTCCTGGTGTATGAGATTTTCTGTGTTTCTCTTCCGTTCATTCCGCAAAAATGACTTTTCTTTCTGTTTATTGAATTTTCCTGTAGTTTATTTCAGCGCAGTTTGTTTATTTCAGCGCATCCTTGAAGAATTCTTCTTTTAGTATTTTCATAAATATTGTTTATTTCCGATTATTCTTTGAAAATATTTCTTTCATTTTTACCCATTTTGGCGGGAGAGAAGTGGGAGGTATATTTTTGTGTTTCAATTTGACGGTATGTTTCTTTCATTCATCCACGAAGAAATATTACTTTCTATTTCTTACCGATGAAAATATTTTTAGTTATATTTGAGGAATATATTTTTATCTATGAAGATAATTTTGTCCAGTTCATTTTATGTTTGAGGCTCACATTATTCTAATTTTATGGATGACATTGTTTAGACTTCTGAACATCCTTAAAAGTATCTTATACCTCATGAACATACTACCACGAGAGACAAAAATAATCATTGTAGATACTTAATATTTGATCAAATACTTAGGCTGGTATTTCCTCCAATCTCACATAAAATGTTCTACTGACTAATATTCCAGGTTTATTTTACAATAATGTTTGAATTATTTTGCTACTCATAGTTCTGAATCTTTTACAACGGCACCATTAGTTAGAAAATACAATATTTTTACGAAATGAGATTTTACAACAGCTTAAATTGTTGCGAAATGTTGGCTAAAAATACCAATCCCTTTAAAACGTAATATATGAAAGTATACTATCACTGTGTTATTCCAACCGCACAGCCTTTGTTTTATTTTTCATTGATAATTTCCTACTTGATAATTTATTTCCCTTTAAAAGTTTTTTGAGAACTTTCTTAAATGTTGAGTTATAAGGTAGTGCTTTTACATCGGATCGGCTATGCGGTAGTGATGATATTTTTATGTTTTGCATTCGCTGGAATTATGTATGGCGATATTATGCTTCTTTAAAGGGTGATTATTATTATAAAAATTCTCCCAAATCAGTCTTTTAACATCCATATTGTGGTCAACGAATGCTAAAAGGATAACTGGAGTATAATATTGCTATGAATCTGATTTTGTAACATGCAAGTAGAGACACGATTTCTTGTATAGGGATTTTGGAAATATCATGGTTGTAAGGACTGTGCATTAAATGCATGATTACAATAATTCCTCCTGTACATGCATACACGAGATTTTCTCTATCACCAAGTAAGCAAGTAAAATTTTAAGCGAGTAAAATGATAGTAATGCATGTGCATAGAATTTCTCTATCACTCAAATTTGAAAAGTCGGTCTATATAAATCTTCTAGACTGCTGTCAAAATAACATTTTTCTTCCTGTTTATTAATATCCATGATGATTATTATAGACTTTGTATTGATGATTCTACATATGACTACTAAATCGTTCTTTCACCCACAATTTTTAAAGTGGAGGGAATTAAATAAAAACACTACATAAAAAAATTTAAAAGGTATACTTTTTTAAACAGAAGCTATCTGAAACTCATAAATCTTGTTGAAGATTGACATGATTTTAGATTCTTTCTCAGAAGATACTTAGCTGAATTTTTATCGCGAAGCACAGAAGAACTTCTCTTAACCGGCATAATTGGTAGAAAGGTTAGTTAAAACAAAATGCCAGTTAACAACAAAATCCTGCTAAACGGGCGTGATTAACAATTGTTAAATCCATTGCATTTCTTACTTCTATTAGATATTATATAATAAATATTGTGCATTATAAAAGTATTTAAACAAATTACTAGGCAAGACAATCATCATTCAAAATTATATTTAGCAGATTCACAAAACAGTTAAAAATAAAAAAATATACATGTAGTAATACAATACTTTTCTTTAAAAACTCCAGTTATTTTATTTCATTTTAAACTTCAATAGCGTCATTTCGTTGAAAAGTCCCGTCATTTCTCTATTTGCATTAGATATATTGAAGTGGAGATTGATTGCTGCTTAACGAAGGACCACCTTTAAATCATTATTTTCATCAGTCTGTGAAACTCTTAAGTCTCTTGGTGAATCTGCGTCAACTAATTCTTCAACGTTTTCTTGACACCCATCAGACAGTGTTAGTCTCGATGGCAGCTGTTCTCGATAGACAGCATTTTAAGGTGCAAATCATTGTCAAATTCAAATTCGCTCTTTCTCATCTACTTATGGAATATCATTACTAACATATTTACGTACAAAAGACATCATTACATACAAAAGAAACTGTATTTGAGAGGTGTGAGTCTTAAAAAAGTTTAATGTTTAACTTTTACAGATCAAATAATTATTTCCGTTTTATCCAGAGAGCCAATTAAACGGAGGCCGATTACTAAGGTTCTATTGTACTATACTTTCTGAAAATGTTTCGTTTTGATAGTACGTTTTTTTCTATAAAAATGAAATGGGGTAACTCCAATCCACGGCTATTAACTAGAATGCGATTTTTCATGTATCGCAATCGACTGCGTAATTGCACAAAGTCTAACATTGGAGCGAGCAATATCATTTATTGCCTCTATATTGTCGCCTCTATCTATGTGTCCGTTTCCCTTCTGACCATCCTATTATAGAAAATCTGATGTGAACACCACATGACTTTCCTTATATAATTCAATGCATTTACTACTTTTACAGTAAAACTATAGGTTAATCTAATATTAGAAATACTTATATTCTTTCCAAGATATTGAATTTTCATCAATTAGTTGTCATTTTCATTGATTTAGCGTCATTTTTTTCTATTTGGCGAGATTTTAGTTAATTTGGCAACATTAAAAAAAGTCGCCAAGTTGGCTACATTCCGCCAAATTCGTCACCAAAATCTCGCCAAGCATTATGGACGGAGAAATAAGTTATTATTACAGCAGAAAAATGACTATTGGAGCTCAAATACAAAAGCATTACGAAAAGTCTCTTTTCTCATGAATGGAACGAGCTAGATCCACGAGAATGATGTCACCAAAATTATCGTATGATATTACATTTAAAAAGTGAACATGTTTCTCAACAGTTAATATTTTTTTATTTACAGGATTTTTTGATAAATTTATTTGAAAAATGTGCAATATCCCGAAAACGGTTCATGCTAGTGTAAGTTTATGTCAATCGTTTTCTAAGGAAGCATTGCATAAGAAATATCTATTTGCGTAACTTTATTAAAGGTTTTAATTTTTTTATAATTTTTTCAAAATTTCACTTGACTATTTAAGGGGGTTCTGAACATTCGATTGTGTTTAAAAACAATAGGCTTCCAGTATTCACGGATTGTAATTTCTGTACAAAATTTCATTCGAATCACTCTATTCGTTTGTTAGATATCGTCTCCACAGATTCACTGACATACACACACACACCCACATACTTTCACATATACACACACATACTTTCTCTCACTCACACACACACACACACATACTTTCACTCTCTCACACACACACACACACACACACACACACACACACACATAGACATCACCTCAAAATGTTCGATTCGTGATCAGGGATGCTTGAAACGTGCTCTTCCATCGGAAACTCGAATTCGAATTTTCGACCCCGTCACAATACTTTCCTTATATATTATACTATGATTATTAGGAAAGTTAAATTATGCCATGTAAAAATATTTTAACACAGCGCTATTAATTCAACTGCGGTCACAGTTGGTTACATTTACATATTCTGTGATATAAATATTTTATTTGTACATTAGATTATGTCAACATATTTCCAATTAAAATTTTTCGAATTATTTTAGGTAGTAAATGATTACCAAACAGTGATGTTATAGATAATTGCATTCACACCGAGAGCCATGATGAGAGCCTGATAAGAGCCTGATAAGAACCTTGTTGAAATAAGCTCTAAACTCTGGTCTTTTGAAAAATACTTTTCATTCATATTTTAAGTAGGAGGTTCATTAACGAGAGTAATTAACAGCTAATCGGAGTGTAAATTTCCCCAAATGAATCATAATGAATATTTCGGGATATAAGGTGAATTTATTACTGGGAAATGTGAAGCATAGGAAGAAACGGCAACAATTGTAAATTTAAACGATGTCCTATTTTGTTTATATTTGTGACTCGAGAAAGTTTTTTAAGTGTGTTCTTGTTTCAAAACTAATTATGGTTCATAAAATAAAAATGGTGTTTCCTTCGAAATTTTCTTTTAATAATAAGAAATCTCAAGAATATCAAGCGAAGAGAAATAAATTCTTTAAAAAAAGAGCGCAAGTTTTACATAGTTGTATAAAAATGTAAAAAGGTATTGGGGGTAATTTTCGTCCTTATGATAACTGAAGCTAGGCAATGAAAAAAGAATGATATAATTAAATGAACCTAAATAATAACCATTAACTCTTAAAAAATTCGGTATGAAGCAAATGCCTTCCCTGTACTCAAATCAAAATATTTCAATGTAAAATGCACTCACAAAGCTTTATATGAATTTTAAGGTTAGTTTTGGGATACCGAAATTCCATTTATTTATACTATCGTGATTAAATAATTCATTTTCACGTAACACGGTTAAGTAAATGATAATTAACGTGATAATGCCTTTTGTCATTACAAGCAGAAAAAATATAATATTCAGATTTTAAAAATATCTAAATATTGCTGTAAAATATATGTCCTTTGAATCCTGTGTTTTAAGCGATACACTTTACTGAGAGAAACTCTGAAAAGCCACACTATAGTATAGACAGAGAGTTTATTTACGAAGATACTTAGCAACTAATTAAAGACGCATTTGGTGTAGGAATTCCCAAATGCATCATTAAGTATGGTTTCCGATAGAAGTTGAATTTATTAATTCTGTTTGAGACACAGGACGGAACTCAATTGCAGTAGGGAAAAGGAAACAAATTCGTTGCTCATGTGTATTGGCGGATTAGTGGAGTCAGTATTGGAACGAATTATATTTCATATTTTAGACTTTATTAGTATCAGAACGCAGGATTTTAATAGACTCGTGCATTTAATCTATGCGAGTTGCGAAAGATTTCAAATTAAAACTTAATTTAACAAATAAGGTGAAATTAGAAGTATAAAATAATGATTTTAATATTTGAGGATCCTAACATTACAAAGCATATAAGGTTTTATAATTTTAATATAAAGTTAAACAAATTAAAATACATGGAAACAATGAATTTGGAGTAACACATTTAAATCTCAAAAACGTATTTAATATGCAGCATCACGTATAAATCATAATGCATGCAAGTGACCACGTTTCGATTAGCTGTTTAAAAGTTGCTGTTTACTTGCTATTTGTACAAAACGTAGTGAGCATGCGTGGTTTAAAAATGGGCGTTTCAACCTGTTACAGTTCATTTCAATTATTAAAAATTCGATTCTGCGTATATATGGTCAATTATACATATGCTTGCAAATTTTCATCTTCTTACCTATTGTAGTTTTCTAGTAAAAGGGATCACATAATTCTGGCAAATGCTACTTCGTTAGGAATGGGAAATACACTTTGTAATTAATCAATAATAATAAATATTGATTTGAATTGCATATATTATATTCCTATTGGTTTCATTATATATATATTCATTTGATTACATACAGTTATTATTCATATTTGATATTTTCAATGCTTGCCTTCTGGTGTTCATATTTTGCCTTGTATAATATTCCTAAAAATAATATTCCTAATAGCTGCTGTTTTCAAAGCCTTATATGGCCATGTATCTCTTTTCAGAGAAATTTCTATTGTGGGTGTCTCCCCATTCTCAATTATGTAGCCGAGGTTATGTCCTTCATACTCACAAAAAAAAATTCAGGCACAATAAATTTCATTTTACAAAAGTGATGAAAGCATAGATAAATTAAATTTATTTTTATTTATTATGAGAAAACACCTTTTTTTAAAAAAAAGCACAAGTACAAATAGGTTTAATATTCTTTTTCTCAAGAGTCTTTATTTTATACACAATTGAAAATCAGCCCTTTAATTTTATGAAGCGAGATAAAGCTCTGAAATAAGCCGACTGCAAATGTCTAATAATAGTACGCAGTCAAGCAAAAAAGTGCGTCAAAATTGACTTTTTGGGAAAAATTATACAGAGTACTTTATAATGTTATGACGCAGTTTTAAATAGCTAATTACACGTAAAGATTTTTTTCAAATATAAATTACGCTGTTTTCCTAATGATCCATTATTCACTGTTTTCATTATTAACAGTATTTCTTAGTATTTCGCAGACGTGGGCATATTATACACAGAACGTACCTAAGTGACCCTCTCCGCCATTATATATACAACTCCTTAACACCCCTTACCTTCCCTTTAAAATTTAACGTTCAATTCCAAAATAAAAACTCTTAAAGCCTAGACTTGTTTATGTTTAGAACCAATGATGTAAATTAATTACTTTAGCCCATCTGGAAATCGTTACATAACTGGTTTATTAATGATTAATATGCACCTTATTTTAAATAGTTTTTACGTGTTCCCAAGATCTTAAGGAAATTACAAATTTTAGCCAGCTAAGTAAATCTGTAAAGTTAAAAGCACATACAAATTTTATTTGTACCATATACAAATGATAAAATTAATATAATTTACAATATTTAATTATTACAAAAAAACCTCTGCCACTTCCAGGCGGGTGGTTTCATCATCAAAGAATGAGTATAATGCATTATATTATACTACATAATATATAACGTTCGTGACGTCCATACGTAATATAATGCTCATAGTACGTTATAAAACGTTAGAATTCAAATGTTAAAACACGTCCATCACCAACGAATTAGTATAACATACTATATTGCATGTTAACTAGTGACTCACAACAGTCAAAGTGTATAATTTATAAAAGAGGAAAAATTGCAAATTTTAGAATAAAAATAAAACGAAAATGTCAATATATTCATGATCTCCTAATCGATTATGGAAAGTGCAGAGAATATACAAGCAGAGTTAACACTTATCCCAAACTCCCACTTACCATGTTTCCTCCTAAATTTATTAGCAAAAGAACTTGATTAAAATTATTTTTTAAAGCTAAACCGATATTATGATTTTTCATGAAAGAAAATAAATGTACTTGACATCGAAACTTATATTATTAACATTTATGACACTTAATATAAAATTCAGAAACCAAAAATAAATAAATATTTATAAAATAATATTAAACTGTACTTAAACAATGTATACATGTAAATACCGTTTTCCTAACATTGCAGATGATGAGTATTTAAACTTAATTAAAATTTACCTTTAACAAGAAAATAATGAAATTCGATCTTTTTAATGGTACTCAGTAATATAGTGAACTTCCTGCACACACCGAATGCAATGCATTAAGCGATAAGAACCTCAATGAGAATAGCCCTAAAACTCTGAACTATTGAAGAATAATTTGTGTTTACATTTTCGGCGAAAAGTTCGTTAAGGACTGTAATTAGCAACTAATCAATGACGTATAGTGTGCAGGAATTCCCAAATGCATAATTAAAGATAATTTTAGATATAAGGTGAATTTATTAATAGTGTTTGGAACGTGGGATGAAACAGTTTTGCTGTAAGATAAAGATGATGGACCGCTTTGTTCAAACAAAGTAGCAATTTGTGGTTGCTGGAATAAATAATTGTATTTCATTTTTCAAGCATATTCTTATTCAGACATATGTGTTATTTTGGTCCTCTTTAGTATTCCCTGTGACTCATTTTAAACATTTTAAATTATAATTATTTCCAAAACTTAGAGTAAACAATTAACTATAATTGCCTAATAAATTTGTAAATAAGGGTAATATTTGACTCTAAATACTCAATAAAATTATATTCGTGAGTATTGTGTTATTTACGTAGTGCAGTTGCATTTATGTCCTATTATGTTTAAATCAGTTCAAAATATAAACATACATTTAAATATATTTTTTATTCTTTAATATATATTCTATAAGTACATTCTTGCAAAGAGACTGTTTAAAATAGTCAGTTAAGTCAATTATTTTGAGAAAACGAAAGAAAGTTACATTGACTTGACTGAATGATTAAAAAGCTATATATAATGATATAATACAATAAGAAAGATCAATAATGCATAGAGCATTGATTATGTGAAACACTTTCCAACTTCAATGCAATTTTATTTAAACATATCTAAAATGTGAAACATTCCTCGATAATATTTTTAAAATTATCACATTACTACATTAATTTATTATATTTGAAAACTTAAAACTTCATAGAAAAAATGAACAGCTATATTGCAGACTCCATGAGCTACATAATTTTGCGTTAAAAAAATGCAGAAATTCTTATGCAGCTCATTCTACATGTTTTGGTAATTACATTCTCCATAAGTGAAAATTAGGCTTCGTTGTGGAAATAATCAAAGTTGGATGAGCATTTAAACTAAAATATATTGTAATTGCGTAGTTTCAGTATGGAGATGCACAGAATTTAAGCAAAAATAAAGCTGTTTTAGGACGGATACAACACTCAATATGAATTTAAAATATCTTTAAAAATCACGATTTTGACATAAGATGGATGCCATATTTTATTTTGAAGTGGGTCACGTGATCTCTTCATATAATGGTCACGTGATCGCTTCATATAAAAGGTGTAATTGTTATTTTAATTTTTATTTTAAAAACTACTGAATATATTTTGCTGAAATTTTTTTATATAATTTATGGGAAAATTTTAATGTTCCCTAAAACTTTCGAAGTAAATTGTGATTTTTAAATCCGCTTAAAAATGTTTCAAAAATTAGGTCCCATAGGGTTCATTGTATTTCATTTTTTCAACCCGAGTTCAATCCAAAACTAATATTATTCATTTATAATCCCATAGGTCCCACAGACCATTTTAACAATATACTAAAGTTTCATTTTGGTAAAGTCATTTTTACGGCAGTTATCCTGCTAGCAGACAGCCATACAGACAGACAGAATGAGCAAATTCATAAAAACTTTTTAACTTTGCTGCAAAGTGTAAAAAATAAAATATTGTAGTTATTTCAATAATGAAATGTAATAAATCACAAATTTTAAACCATATACTATGGTTACTGATGGTGCACTTCTACGACAAGCTGATAATGTCCTCCTAGTAGTTGAATGATTAGAGCCCCAGCTAACCAGTTTGAGGATATCCGCTATGTGTTTCTCGGCGGTAACAGAGTCCTGTACAATGGGGCCTGAACAATTTAACACTTCAGGTTAGATGCAATGACGTTGGGGGTCGATTAACGACCTAGTCACGAATTTCCAGTGGATCTTTGACTTATGGCGATAGTTTCAATATCGCTAACAGTCTGCTAGTCTGGACACAATAAAGTAGTCTAGAAGAAGTTACAAGCTGGCTTGTTGTTCAATGGTTAGAACAGGTTAGGCAATGATTAGTTCAATGGTTAGGCAGACCAGTTTGAAGATTGTCTTGTTCGATTCGTGGTGGGAACATTAAGATTTGTCCAATCGCGCCAGAATTAATTAACTCTGCGGGTTAAATGGTAAGGATAGGATTGAGATCTAGATGCGAATTTTCAGTGGACCCTATTAATTATTGTGCCAGTATTACATGATGTCCAAAATGGATGTTAGAATTAAAATGAATGCTTAGGTGAAAAAACAGTGAATAGGATGGCAGTCCTTCAGATTAGCAATTGATCACCAATATGATCTCAGAGGATATATATTATAATACCCACTTCGCCGAGAAAAAGTTAGAATCTTGTGCTAGTAGTTCAATGGTTACATTATAGGATCATTGTCTGGTCCGTTCAGAGACCCGCGGTTTGATCCTGAGCTTTGGCAGTAAGTTTATTACACACCCCAAAAGCCTAATTGAGGACAAATACTTGTACTTACGACTATAGAATTAATAAGAATATTACTACTAACAAGGAGTGTAACGAGACACTTTTAACAAAAAATTTGACAAGCTGTATTCAAGATTTTTGTCATTTTCTTTACACGCGACTAATAGAGTTGTTCTTAGACACTGATCTTTAATTGCCCCTGCCACAAAAGAACTCCTGCAGACATGTGAAGAATAGTCATTGTTCGGTAAAATATCTATCCGACAATCACAGTTTATAACACCGTGAAATGGCATTTCTGCTAATTTCGTATCTAGAAGCTGAAGGAAGTAAAACCTGATTCAAGATCTATATTAATTTAACTACGATGGAATTTTGTCGAGCCATCCCCTTAAATACAACTGGAAGTAGCAGAAAATGTAAGTGAAACTTTCTGGGAATGATCTTCTGAAGAAACAAGTATAATTCCACAAATCAACCCTCCCCCCCCCCCTCAAATGCAACATAAAAACTCGGAGTGTGTAGGGGGATGGGGCTCATTTGGAAATTTTATCTAAAAGTAAGCAAGTATATTTTTATCAATCAGTGTATTTTATTCAACGATATTTTCTTAAATTCAGGAAAATGTTAAGAATTGTGAATTGCGACAAAAAAAGAGGAGACGCTTTTCTGGGGAGGGCTAATCGACGGTTATGAAATAACTTTCATTTAGAAATGTACATTACATCAAAAATTAAATTTCACCAAAATCGTGTTTCGGAAAAAATAAAAAATAAAACATATACTTTCCTAAAAGTCAAAAATTGTTAAATCAAAATCTGCATATTCACTTAAAACATTACAAATATTAAAAATTCACCGTATCTAGAATAGCAGAAACGATTTTAAGAATGTATAGATAATAATAACATTACATGGTATTGAAATTAATAAAATGTAATAATATTTACATTAACGAGAAAATATTGGTATTCAATATTAAGTGCTCTCAATAACAATGAATTTCCCAAGCTCTGAACGTTCTTCACTAAACTATTAGAAACTCGTTGAGAGAAGCTCTGATACTCTGATCTATTGAAAAATAATTTGATTATATATTTTATATCAAAATTAATTAACTATTCAGCGATTAACAGTATGCAAAAATGTATTCATTGCAGAAAACCCAAACAAATTGGGAGAAATATCTTGAATAGTAGGTTGATATATAAATAGAGTTTGAACGTGAGATAAAAATATGCAATTATTGCACGAAGCACGAAGCTAAATAGAAAGGATATATCTATCACTAGTTTATACTTGTATAAAATGACTTGCATTTTAACGTGAGAAGAAATGCAGTTTTCCATACTTTATATCATAAGTATTTAATTTTTTCTCATTGTAAGTCACATTTAGTTCCATAATATTTGATAGGTCGCAAATATTTAAAGAAGAACAACCATAAACAAACGTAAGCAAGTATTTTCGGTAAACAGGTGTGTTTAGTTTATACTTTACAAATTCACTTTGCCCTTCATCAGAGGCAAAGTGAAAATAAGCGGCGAATATGTGCTTAAATACAAGCCATAACCGCTCGACAAAATTTACATATTAATAATTTTACAGTTTTAAGTACGATGCATTTAAAATATAATTTAGTTATGAAATGCAAAAAATACAATACAAGGAAAAAGGCTCATAAATTAAATGGTAACCAATAGAAATGTCGTCAAAACAAAATAAAACATCTACTAAATATTCAGAAAATCATATAAAGGTTTAACACGTAGTGAGCCCAGAGCGAGACGCCAAGCATGACTGAGGGTCTGAACCGGATTAAAATTGCATAAAGATTCACGTTACAGATAAACAAGAAAGATCAATCATATATAAAGCATTGATTATAAAACACTTTGCAAAGCAATTTTATTTAAATATATCTATAATGCAATATATTCAGCTGTGATATTTTTAAAATTATCACAATACTGCAATAATTTATTATATTTGAAAACTTCATCGAAAACAAATGAACTTTATTCAAATAACGTCATAAATCGCCTGGCTCTCTAGATAAAGACCATCCATACAGATTTTCTATATAAAGACTCTATATAAAGACCTAGCTCCCTATATACGTGGCCCGGTACCGGACTCTGGTATCAATTATACCGGGCCGCGAGATATTCTCTTGGAATTTGTCGTTTTAGTTTTCTAAGCATTTTTTTTATGAATACCTATTTCATAATGGAAATATTCTACGGAGAATACTATTCACGAGTGCGTCGAAAAGCTCAAACCCTGAATGCCTAAATAACATATGTTCAGCAAATGTCAGTGACCAAGCCGCATTTAAATTTCAATGTGAATAAGAGACTGCTCAGATGACTTCTATAGTTGATTATAATGGATAAGTATTTGCCTCTCTCAATACCTTTTTTTTTGTCAAACCATCATCAGTAAAATCAATTTAATAATGCAATAATCCATTGCATAATATTATACATTATTGGTGGTGATAAGAATGGGGTATGTCAATGAAAAGCAGCACAAATTAATTTAAAGATATTGGACTGAGGAGAGGGTGCACACTGCACGATTTCTCTATTCTGGTGATTGATAACTTATTTAAATGTAATTTTATATTTGTCAGCATGCCACATCGTATACATAAATGTTCTATTGCTCTTTATGGTTATGCCATGATTAATTATTAATATTTATTTTAGTTTAATGTATGAACTTAAAAAACTAATTCGAATGGTATTTACGAGTAAATTTGTTGGTACCCTGCTGTGGTCTTACAAAAATGAATTTAACGATCGGCGGTCTCACAAAGGTTGAGAAGCACTGGCATAGAGGATAGATGAAAACGGAGAATAGGATAGATGAAAACGGAGAATAGGATAGATGAAAACGGACAATAGGATAGATGAAAACGGAGAATATGATAGATGAAAACGGAGAGTAGGATAGATGAAAAAGTAAAAATCAAAAGCGGGCAGGAGCTTATAATTGGAAGCATGACTCTTTTCCAGTGTCTATCTATAAATTCCACTCAGCGATAAATTTGACGACGCTGGTGATTAATGTAGAACAATTAAGCAAACATGACACCTTTTGGAAAATATCACAAAATTAACTACAATGTAATATTTCTTAAATGACAAATTAATTTCTTTGATAAGCCCTGTCGCTATGTGGAAATAATGAATTTAATATTGTTGATACAAAATATACCGACATTTGATACGTTTTGTTAGGAGGGACTAAGTGGTCTTGAAATATTTGCGTTTTGTTAGGGAGGAGTGCAGGGAGTACTAAAAGTAATGAGTATGATATGGGGGTATGGCCTTTTTCTTCTTTGCAGGTGTACCGTCATATGACAGTCTTAAAAGTTAGTAGCTTAAATTAAAACTTCATAATTTAAATTAGTATATATCCTGAAAAACCCAAATTTTATCTGACGCCGCCGTCGTCGCTGTTTAACAAATTTCTCTTTCAAGGTTCTCTGTCTAGTATCGCAAAAACTATTGCATGCGATAATATAAAATTTGGTACATTTGTAGGAAAGCATTAGAGAAATAAGTTGAAATATACCGCCTTTCGATTTACACTATTGTTTAAGAAATATTTAATTTCAAAGTCAGGGTATTTCAGTTAGAAGTTCGCATCCTGGACATACAAACAATACTTTTGCAGCCATGTTCCAACACAGATGAATTGTTGCAAGTAGGATTCTTTTTTTTTAATTTTTGATGTATATTATGAATTATTGTACTTTATATACACTTCTAAAGTGAAAAAAAAATTCCATATGGGCGCCCTACAGATTTTCTGTCTCGTATCGCAAAACCTATACAATATGAAAATATGAAATTTACTACATTTGTAGGGAAATTATAGGGGGTTTGCGTATAGGGGATTGCTTTATTCGTTATAACAAGATAAGGATACACTTTTACTAATATATAAATCGTAATCTGATACACGTATTAATATAAATGAGTAGAAAATGTTAACGTTTCATCATTTGAAGTTTTATAAAAAAAATAATAATAATGAACTTTTCCTAATTGTGAAAGATATGCATAGAGCTACGATAATCCGGTGGGAAGAAATTCGAAAACGTCGAAGTATAGATGCATTCTATGTGTTTATACTTTGTATATTCAATGTTCATTAATGATGATAATTATGAACCACCCAAGAGCAAATTCTGTGTCGGAATAACGAACTGCATCATTACGGATACTTTATGTTCGCAGGTGAATTTATTAATAGTGTTTGAAAAGTAAGATTAAACAATACCGCTGTAAGATAAAGAGGATGAACTGCTTTGTTCACAAATATTGACAGTTTCTGGGAGTTAGGAATAAGGTGGATTATGTATTTTCTTCTAGAATATTTTTTTAATATCCTGTATATTAATAATGAAGTCTAAAATAATTGACAGCTTTTATGAAGTTTTGTTTTTTCACATAGTAATAGCTTGTTAAGTGCAAATTAATGAATCGAGGAAACTTGAGAAATTTTACTGTGTGCATATTTTAGTTATATTTATCACTTACAGTGTCAGAATAAACTCCTTTAATTTTTGCTTTCTCATACTAATAGAATATGGTATGGAGAAGATATTATTTATATGAAAATTTACGATTTCAAGATTTTGATACCAACATTTCTTTTGAAAAACAACCCTACTGTTGTCTATTTCTTGTGTACAATATAGCTGCTACAGATTCTAATAGATTTTTACGAAACTTTATATTCGGTTTTGTTACGAAAAATCTAGAACTACTTAGATTTATTTTTTTAAATTCGAGCGAAAACTTCTAAATTTATTAAAAACTTTTTGTTTTTGTAATATGGCAGCGTATGACAAAGTTTGATACAATTATACATAAATAGGTTTATTTATGACACAGAGACCACAAAATATAATAAATTAATTATTCTAGTGAAAAGTAGCCTCGATATATTTTTGGTGTTAGTGGTGTCATTAGCCTTCTTTACGGGTCATGTTACCTCTTCAGATGAAGAGGAGGAGGTAGCTTGACCATTATCAAGCTTGGTATCAATAGAGATAGCTTTTCAAGCTCTTGAAAATGAAGGGTAATAATACACTATTATTGAGATCCTTTGGACTGACGATATAGATTTTTAATTTTTCTTGTTAAATTAGCAAAATAAATTTACAAGCTACTCAGTAATGAATTATGTTTTAAGAAAGCAAAGTTGATCTATTCTCCAGTTCATTTTACTGCGAAACAAATAATATCCGATGACATCAATCACGGACCGTAAAGCATGTTCATGTATTTTGTTATTTACATTGGGAAAGCAATCTTAATGTTTGAATCTCATTCAAAAGCCGAATATGTTCTTAGGCTTTTTAACTGTAGCTAAATTTTTAACATATTTTGCAACCGACTAAGTAGTAGGACTGGCATTGTCAGCTTAGATTGAAGGTCGCAAGATAAAGGACACATACACGTTTTTCAGTCGTCATTGCAGATATCAATTTTTCTACGCTAACAAGCGCATAATAATGACGTTATTCACAAAAGGAATGTGTACTTAGTTTTACATTCATTGAAGTCGTTATCGTATATTTTAGATAGTATTACTTTCAAATTTGGGATATTTTAGGCTGCTAGATGCTTCTGGAAAACAATATCAGAACACGGATGCTTTAATTATGTCTAACTCTGTTTAACAAAAGCTATTTTTATTTCAAAAGTTCTGATGTTAACAATACAGAGATGTGACAGATCACTACTTATAAATAATATATATTAAATTTGCCAAAATAAATATAAGATTCCAACTGAAGAAAATGATATATATGCTACATCAAACTTTAAAATATATACAAGTGGAAATCATCGCCTTTAGCAGTTGTAAAAATATTTAACATCCACATATTCATTAAACTTATATTTAAGAAGCTCAAGTTGTCAGCAGTATACTTTTAAATAATCTGTCTCATATTTCCACTTCTTTCATTTTTACCAAACAAAGAGCATTAAAAACCATTGGTTACAACTTTAATTACAAAAGTAGCGAACCGTGAAATGAACAGTCTGCAAATTTCTTAAGTTTCATGAAAGAAGTACTGTCATTGCCATTTAATAATTCAGTAAAAGTTGCAGAGCAATAAATAATAGGACATCAAAATATCCTATTATTAATAATACCTCATATATAATACCTGATAAAACCTGAATAGAGTATTACCTACATGTACAAGATGTAGGTAATACTCTGTATATATAGATATTAGGAGTTCTACCCTACTTGCTGCGCTCGCCAACGAAGAAAGCTTTTCACTATTTTTAAGAAATCTTATGAATTAACAGTTAGGATTAAGCAATGCTTTTACTCTTATATTAATAGAGTCAAACTTCTGACTGTTGAAAATAAATATATTAGATGCTTTATTGCAATTATTAAAGCAGTTAAGAATAATAAGACATATAGTTGTTTATTGCATTAATAATTATTATACTTTAATCGTAATTGTTCAAGGCAATTACAGGTTTAAAACGAGCTTAAGCAATTAAAATTCGATTAAAATATGGGATAAGCAATTAAAGTATTTTTACGGCAATAACAATTACGATTGTTTACACATGGAGGAAGAGAAATGTCTCTAACTCCATCTCTAACACGTTTACCTTCTTAACCGTTGAAATAATCGATAACCACAGAGTTTGTTTATATTTGAATGCCGTATTCCATGCAGTGCTTTTGGAGTATTAAGAGCAACACTGTTTTTGTAATGCAGTTATAAGTTTAACAGGCCCTGCGTGGAAGTCAATTTCAGGTTCAAGTGTATTGACTTACGTTGTTATCTAATTTAGAATTAATTATCTATCGAGTTATTAATACTGGTCAAATTCGGTTAATATATTCTATGGATTGCAAACCTTTACTTTTAATGTTTTAAATGCTTGAATTTTACTAAAACTAAGTCCTCTGCTATCATTGGGATGTTTCTGCCAGCAACCATTCTGAGAGAAGTTGGTCGGTTCAACCATTTAAATCTTTGTCCGCACTGGCAATGTTAAACATTATAAGTTAAAATTTTATTTACTAATTAACTAATTTAATTAATTAATTATTTAAGATTAAAATCAAATTTCGTAGACCAAACATCACAGATGTAGATTCATATTAGACTATAAATAAACTTACAGAACTGTAGGATGTGCCGTCTATTTACAATGCTGGGGTAAACGTTTGAAGAATTATTTTAATGTAGAGCAATATCATATATAAAGAATTGATGGAGGTTCTTATTCACTAATATCCTATATATATATTTACTAAATGCTCAAAATAAATATATCTATATTTTGTTTCATCCCAAGTATGAAGTGTATATGTTACCGGCAAAGTTTGAAATCCGGCATTCTATGGAATCCCTAGGCATTGTATATAATGCCTATAACTAGTCGGAAATGTATGAAATGATTCATATTTCATACATTTCCTAGGCATTCTATAACATGCCAAATGAGAAACCGGCAAAATATGAAATACATCTCCGATTCGTTTCAAATGACACGTGGCAAGGCACGTGACTTTTAACGCGCGCCTCAGGCTCAGAATTTGTCAGTTGCACTTTGCGGTTTGTTTGGAATGTCAAAAAACGCAATTTTACTTAAATTTGTTCAACAAAAAATTAATTTTTTATTGTGCTCCATTAAAATGGAGGAACAAGCTGTAGTGTTGTTGTTGTTGAGACCCAGACCGTCCGACCTACCAGAAAGGTGTAAGGTAACTGTATGGACGGCCGGGAAGTGCCACCCAATTTAGACCGGAACCCAGTGGGGAAGGCATCCACAGGGACCGTACCCTCCTTCCCCTACCACCAACCTCTCGGAAGGACTTACGGACCCACATGTTTAACGTGATCGTACTCCGCATGAACACGGCGGCATTTGTGGCAGCGTGCAAATCTAGCGCGCAAACCACGGGGATACCGCACCCGAGATGGCCAACAGCACGCGGTGTTCCGAGGTGGTCACCCACCAAGTACTAACCGCGCCCGATGCTGCTTGACTTCAGTGATCTAACGAGAACCGGTGTTTTCTGCACGATACGGCCGTTGGCCATAAGCTGTAGTGTTGGAGAAGTCATGGTCTATAGACATGAAACAACGATTCGAGGATGAACTGTCCAAAATTCGAGTTAATTCTGCGAAAAACAGTCCTTTCTTAACCGAAACTACTTACCAGAAGTTAATAAATGACATACAAAAAGCCAAAATGACTACTGAGAAGGAACCCAGGGACTATTGGTTGCTGAATCGCTATGATGTAAGAATTGTGGAAAACAAAAGTAAACTCATTTATCATGTTAAAGAAAGCGTCAGTACTATACAGTATTACGTCACGGACTCTGAGTTATTTCACGTACTTCATGAAGCTTATTTGGCTATTGGACACGGAGGACGTGATAGAATGCTGAAAGAACTTTCAGCCAAATACAAAAACGTTACACGTCATGATATTAAACTGTACATCCACCTTTGTGAACCTTGCCAGAAAAAACAGAAGGGTATTAAAAAGGGCATTGTTGTGAAACCTATGCTATTTTCCGAATTTAATTACCGTTGGCAGGTAGATCTTATTGACTTTCAGTCTCAGCCAGATAGAGAATACAAATTTATTATGGTGTTCCAAGATCATCTCACAAAATTTGTGATTCTCAACCTAGTGGACATATTCTCGTTGCTTGGAGCGCCATCTATATTACAATCTGACAATGATAGGGAATTTGCCAATAATGTGGTGACCAGCTTGAAGGAGTTTTGGCCAGCACTGAAGATTCATCGCCATTCACAAAGCCAGGGTAGTGTAGAAAGAGCTAATCAAGAAATCGAAAATAATGCTCTGTACTTGGATGCAGGACGATAAATCTGACCGCTGGAGTGAAGGACTGCGTTTCGTTCAATTTATGAAAAAATAGAGCTTATCATTCTGGGATCAAAAAACACCATACGAAGCTCTTTTTGACTGCAAACCTAAAGTAGGGCTTGCAACGTCTTTTCTACCCGAAGATGTTTTAAAAGACATAAATACAAAGGAACAGCTAGAAAAAGTAATAGAAAGTGTCCAAACAATGGAAAAAGGTGAAACTAAACAGATTATGCAAGAAAAAGAACCTGTTTCAAAAACATGGATTAATTTATAGTCGATAAGTGGATTAAACCAACATGATGAAGACAAGCTTACCGAAGAGATTTCCGTTTCTGATACCTGTTGTGTGTATTTAAAGGAAACGAGTGATGTACTTGCATGCAAAAAGTGTCGTCAAAAAATTCATACCTTCTGTGGCCACGCTAGTGAAGATGATGAAATGGATATTTTGTGCACCCTTTGTTTCAAAACTGAAAATGCTATTGAAGGTAAAATAAATTCTAAAATCAATCTGGAAATACAAGCAAAAAATGAAAAGGAATTCGGAAAAATAATTTCTCACTGCTTCTTTGGGAACTACTGTGCGAGTTCCTATTCCTGACGTCGACAAGGGGCAAGGTGATTAGCGCAATATATTGGCAGTTGTAATGAGTGTGACAGAGGATGGTTGCTACCGACTTGGAACTTCTGAAAGAATTTTAAAACAAGTATATGCGAGATCACAATTCACATTATGCCCTATAAACTTGCTTAGCATTGAAGATATTCCTGACCACGAAATTCCTCTCCGGTCAGTTGCAATTGCTCTGTCCAGTGGAAGCAGCCAAGGATTCGTCAAATGTATGTGTAAAACAAAGTGTCAAAATATGAAATGTCTTTGCGTGAAAAATGTAATGAAATGTAATTCAAAATGTCATTTAAGCCTACCGTGTTGCAACAAGTAGGTTAATTTTATTTTTTTACTTTTTTATATGAAAATTTTGTTTCCCTTAATTAGAAAAGCATAAATTTCGTTTTGTACAACTTTCATTTTTCTTTACGTATTTTATATAATTTTTTTTAATGACACTCTCATTATTTATGCAGAATAACATTTGTATTTTTGAGAAATGCACTTCATTTATATAATAGCCTTATCAGGACCTTTTTTTATACTTTGCCTAAATATAGTAGCCTTATCAGGACCTTTTTTTATACTTTGCCTAAATAGCATTTGTTATTCTACAGAATGCCTAGGTATTATATACAATGCCTAGGAAAGTAGGTAATAATTTTCATATTACATACTTTGCTTTAAAACGCCCGGCATTATATACAATGCCTAGGGATTCTATAGAATTCCGGCGTTTCATACTTTGCCGGTAACATATACACGCCTAGAGAAATCAAGACTTACACACAATTGATGAATGGATACTAGCTAAGGGATTATATTCCCCATGTGCCATTCACATCTGTCTACATCCAAAAAGCAAGCGTGAAAGTCAAAATTGAATTATAAGTAAACGAAGTTGAATTTTTAACTTTATTCTTTTAGATTACATGTTAAATGTTAAAAATAGCAAAGTTAAAATCTGTTTCGAAGATGTAGAAATTATTCTAAATTTAATACTAAAAACAAGTATATTTTTAAATTTAAACAATCTAGGCTTAAATTTAGCGTATTTTAATGTTACTATTTGCTATTAGTCTTTATATCACAGGATGTACATTATACTTATTTTTTTAATCAAAAATAATTGCTTTGACAGTGGATGATTATAAACAACAGCATATCATTTAGTTCATACTTAGAGCGAAACTAGATCACGTATGTTAATAATGTATAGAATGTATAGAAATATCACTCAATTGAACTTTATATTCTTGAGTATTATACCAACAGAATAATAATATGTTTATAAGTCGTATTAACAATACAAGTAGAATCTGTTCTAAAATAACTTAAACATATCGAATGTTTTCAGGTCATTCAATTATTTCTATATTACTTATAACTGTAGCATTATATAACGGAGATCATGGATCGCTTTTCTCCTACTTTTTGATTGGTTTTTTCATTGGTGCTAAGGGTCAACAACTGGCTAATGAACCGAATACCTGCCATGTCTAACATCTGTCATGTCTGTCATATCTGTCATGTCTGTTTGGTATCCCGACTGATGCTTAACTTCCTAAGACTCCATTGCTCTGTTGTGTCACATAGTTAAAAGATGTTGACGCTAAACTGGACTACTGCGCTTTTCAGTTAGTAGGCCGGTTAATGGAACTACACATGTTTGCATATCTATTCTGTTAACACATATATGTCATCTGAAATAAACTCAACGATAAATAATTTTGATCGCGTTTACCCAGTCACATAAAACCGTCCCTTATTCAAAATTATACAAAAATGTGTAATTTAATATTACTGTATTTTGACAGGAAATAAATTTACATCACATATACACACCCATAACAAATGCTGTATAAAATAAATGTATTGTATATGTTGTTCCCTTATAGCCAATAGATCGAGGTGTTATCTTACAAGTATTTACCGCATAATTTCACTGCTTAAAGCTTTTTAACACTCAAATTCGAAATTATTTCTAGTAATCAATATTTTTAAAGATAGGAATTCCATCGAGAAAAGCTTAAATTCCCAACTCCCGAAGAGTAATTTGAACTTATGCTGCAGGTATAAAGATCATTAATAAGGCTAATTAGCAAACGCAGGAAAACGAACGCTATGCGTGAGAATCCCCAAGTGTATCATCAAAATTATTTTGTACTCCATTATTGTTGAAATTGTTTAAAATGTTTCAGTAATATACTGGTAAATACGTTAAGTAAACTCTTTCAGTATCCAGTTGAAAACAGTCCTTGATAAATGCTAAATATAGGGTAAAATAATTTCCTTTTAATCCATACATTATAAATTGTGTGTAGTTTGTTGAGCTTCTAAAATAAACCTAACGCCATAATGGATATTTTATATTCATATAAAGCCAATCATTTAACATTAGAACGACGAAGGGGTTATTTTGACCGCATAACTATTTTGAGAAACGATTTTTCCAAAACGGCTAATCCCAGCCCATTCAAATTTTATGACTTTTCTTACTTTCTTAAAGTTATTGAAAACACAGAAGAAAATTATTCTAAGTTTTATAATAAGAGAACAAATCAGCGATCTTCCTAGAACGACGGCAGGGGTCAAAGTAGTTATGTGGTCAAAATGGCCGCTTCCGCCGTTTTAGTGTCAAAACAAAGATGTGATTCGGAATTAAAAATTGTATAAATCAAATATAAAGTTGTATCATGCAAATCAAGCTACATGGAGTAAGCTGAATGTTCAAATTAAATAGCACTGACCATGATTCTCTCTTATTAAAATGTTGTCACTTATTAATGACGTTTACTCTTTGATGACATCATGATGTTTGCTGTTTTTATGATGTTTGCTATTTCTTACTTCAGTGTAACCGGATGATACTGATGGATGACTAAGAAATACTTTAGACTTCTTAAGAATTACCTTAAGCACGAGTGGAGAAATCCTTAAAAAATACAAAAGTTTGTAGAAAAGCCCTTACGAAAGCTTCATGAAACATCACATTAGATCTATCTAAAGTTGCTATGATTGATGGAATAAATATGATTGCAGCATCCTAAGCGAATAATTAAAATAATTTTGGATAAAGAAGTTGGTAACAAAGCGAGATGGGTAAAAAATCAAACTACAAAGTTGTGAAACGTTGATTACAATCCTAAATGACTAAAAGAAAAACCCATACACACTGAAATGAATACAATCATAAGCAACATAAAAGTTTTGTCAAAATAAAATCTGTATTAGAAAATGATATTTCTAGTAGGTCAGTACTCACATTAAAAAAAGAGAACTTCATGATCAATTTAACGGGATGAATCACTATACAAATCATAATATGTTATGTGTTGCAAACTTGCTCCCTATAACCCACAGGTAAAATAATATATACGATTAGCAAATGAATCACGTATATTTCCTTCTACTACTAGCAAAACTGCGAGCAATATGCTTTATAAATTTACCTAATTAATTTAACAGGTATGGATTTATTATTTTACATGGCACGCCATCGGTTAGCAATTGTTTTCAGTTGTCTGTAGCTTCCAGCGACATATAGTGAAATTTTATTAAAAATTTTTAAGGCCGTTGTACAACTAATCATTGTCACATTCAAGAAATTTATCTACACCAATGTGTACGTAGTACAGATAAAATAACAGTTGAAAAGCATCTCATATCGTTCTTAGAATATGTCCATACTTCCCTTAGGAAGGAGTGCACCAAAGATTAAGAGCCTGTTTTCTAGAGAAAGCAATTATAAAAATTGGAACTTTGTTGTTATTTGATTACGTGGATTTCATGGATTTTTCGTTGTAAACGCTTTAAGTAACACTTTAAAAATATAGAGATAACCAAAAATTGGCTATTATTAAAATTATATAATTAAAATCTCCATCCACGATGTATACAAAAACTCACAACCATAGCGCTTTTGGGCATTATTATGTCCTTCATCAGTGATAAAGTTAAAATATGTGGAAAACATGAACTTAAATACAGAAACCACAACCGCGAGATAAAATTTGCATATAATTCATTTTATATTTTACATATATTTAAAAAACATAATTTAATTATAAAATACAAAAATACAAAATGAAAAAAAAGGTCATAAATTACAGGTTAACCAATAGATATGTCGTCAAAAGCAACAGAAAGCAGCTACTAAATATTCAGAAAATCATACAATGTTTTAACACGTAATGAGTCGAGAATGAGACTTCAAGCATAACTGAGGATCTGAACGGGATCAAAACTGCAAATAGAATCACGGTAAAGATAAATTAACCTGGATTCATAAAGTAAAATATTAAGGAGGTTATTGTAGCTTATTAAAAAATCTGCCTTATCTAACATAGGAAGAAAATTATCATTCATAACAAAATGGACAAGAGCTGTGGATATTATTCTATTTTTAACATCGCGAGCACGCTCAGTTAAACAAAATACCGACAGTGCATTTTGTACTAGCAATGTAAAGGGGTTTGTGTATCATTTCTGCTGCGTTTGATGGCATATTTATTGGTTAACCTATAATTTATGACCTTTTTTTCATTTCTATTTTGTAATTAAATTATGATTTTTTAAATGTGTCGTATTTAAAGTGTAAAATGATTTATATGCATATTTTGGCTCTTGGTTGTGGTCTATGCATTTAAGCTCATTTTCCAACATTGTCACTCGAATGAAGAACATAATAATACTCGAAAGCTCTATGTTTGTAAATTTTTGTGTGTGTGTCGCGGATGAAGAATTTAATTAAAGGCTTTTAATAAAAGCCAATTTTTGGTTGCCTTTATATTTTAAAGGTGTTGGTTTGACATGTTTTTCATACAATTTGATGTAAGTAACATATAATGGAAATCTCTTGAGTTTTTCGAGAGATGAAACCCTTTTTGCAGAAAAGTATGATTTCCAATATTCGAAGAACAGCTTGATATAACTCCAAAACAGTGTTGTATATTTTATTATGGATAAAAGTACTTGGAAATTACTTATTTATTTGATAGAAGCGAAAATATTTAATTGCATAAAATGTATTTACATTTCAGATGAAGAACATGGAATTGTCTCGAGATTATCTCGTACAAGTTACAATTGTTTAACTGTAATTTTATGTAACAATTGTTTGTACAATTGGTTGTACAATTGTCTGTACAATTGTCTGTGACAATTGTTTAAATAAATATATTTTTAAATATTTTTCAATTTAAGCAAGCAAATACACTACGTGACAGTGAAAATGATACAACAAGAAGGAGTGGATTGTTGTTGTTGAAACCCAGACCGTCCGACCTACCAGAAAGGTGTAAGAAGAAGGAGTGGGTAGAAAAATATGCAAATTGCAGGATAGATGCTGCTCACCGAGTTATGTAAATGATGCGAAATGAATAGTTGTGCCGCGCACGTTGAGTAAGATATAAGGGAAGGAACCTGCTGAATCGACAATAGTCGCGCCGCTCTGTCAGCCATAAAAATCATTTTGCAATTTTTTTGTCTCCGAGGAAACGTGTAGTGGCAGAGAATGCCAGGCCGCTGCCACCCGAAGCAGTTCCAGCAGATAGACGATTTCACGAGGGTATGGTGATCGGACTCAGAAGGGCAGGTTGGTCCATATGTCAAATCTCAACGGACAGCCACCTACACGCGTCCACGGTGTACCGGCTGTGGCGAAACTGGTTGCAATAAGGAAATATGGCACGTTTGCAGGGTGCCGGTACGACCAGAGCGACGTCAGTGCGCGTGGACCAACACATCCGCCGGAAAGTGTTGTCGGCCTTGCAGGCCACATCCCTCGCCCTTTTGCAGCATGTGCAGGACACCCTTGATGCTCCCGTATCAACCAGGACCATTATTTGACGATTGGTTACCGGCGACCTGTACTCATGGCACCCGTTATGAAGACTGTCATTGACCCAACAGCCCATACGCCTCCGTTTGCAATGGTATCGAAATAGAGCCACATGGACGACGGAATAGCACAGGGTCGTTTTCTCAGACGGGTCACGCTTCTGTTTCAGCAATGACAGTCGCAGTGTACAAGTTTGGCGCGAAGTGGTGACAGGTCCAATCCGACTGCATTTGTGGAATGCTATAACCCGTGACAAAGCGGCATCATTATTTGGGTCGCCGTTGCCTACGATAGCAGGTCACCTCTGTTCCGTATTGAGGCCACTGACGACCCAACGATACGTGGATGACGTGCTGCGGCCGGTAACACTACCCTTCATGCAAGGGATGTCCAATGCAATTTACCAGCAGGATAACGCCCGACAACTCACGGCACGCATGAACCAACCTGCGGGTAAAGTACCCAGGTTCTTCTCTGGCCACCATTCCCCCCTGATCTCTCACCAATCGAACACGTCTGGTACGTGATTGGACGTCGCTTGCGTGCGCTGCCATCTCCGCGTTTAGAAAAAAACTTTGGGAAATTGTTGACAGAGAATGGACAGCCATCCCTCAGGACATCATCCGCAAGCTCATTGACTCAGTACCTAGACGTGTTGCAGCTTGTATTGCCGCCCGCGGCAGTCCTACAACCTACTGATCAGACGGTGTTAACGCTCAGTATATAGGTGTATCATGTTGCAATAAAAATCACCCATTGTTCGTTGCTGTCTCTCTCTGTTTACCAATTTCATGACTTTTTGTACACTCCTTGGTGTCTTATTTTCACTGTCACGTAGTGTATATTATACTTTCTATTTCAGACTACTTTTGGTCCAACCACTCGACAATATTGTATCATCATCTCCGATGAATGTGCTTCAATGCTGAGCAAAGTCCCCTCAACCTTATTAAGATTAGGAAACAAGACTGGAGTGTAAACTCTGCTGGTGGTCTACCCATTGTAATCAAGTGCTTTTCGTTTCTGTTGATCTATATCACTGTTCATAAATGTCGTTAGTTCACTGTTCATAAATGTCGTTAGTTCACTGTTCTTAAATTTCGTTAGTTCACTGTTCATAAATGTCGTGTTAAAAATGAGAGTCTCGCTGTCTGGTCCCATTATTCAATATAACCTTGATTTTACTTCTTAAAACTTGACTTTGACTTCTCTTGACATTTATTGCCCTGAATACTGCGCAGTGTCTTAAGATCAAAATTTTCAAAATCTTGCAAATCTATCATTCCATCATACATGGTCTTTTCAGACTAAAAACACTTACATTCTGAGGGGGTAAGAGCAATGAAATACTTTGAGCATGATAATATTTGTTAATACGGCTCTCATAGTGCATTTATTCTGTTTCTGCATTAGCACTAAATAGTTTAATTTGTCCTCCTTAAAATGTTGCTAAATAAGCATAATATAAACAAGAAAGATCAATCATGCATAAGCATTGATTATGAAACACTTTCCAACTGAAATGTAATTTCATTTAAAAATTTCTAAAATGTGATTCATTCAGTGGTAATATCTTTTACATTATCACAGTACTACAGTAATTTATTATACTTAAATATTTAAAACTGTATCGAAATATAAATCATCTGATTCTTTATGCAAAATCAATGAATATTTCATTCATATAACTTGTATTCCAGACTCCAGAGCTAAATAATTTTGTGTGAAAAAAATTCAGCAATTCTTATGTAATTCATCTTACAATCGCTTGAGATATTTGCATTCTGCATATGTTAAAATTAGGCTTCCTTGAAGAAATAATAAAAGTTTAGGGATCATTTAAAATCACAACTATTGTAATTGCATAGGCACGGAATTTAGATACACAGATAATACACAGATAATATATATGTGTATGTGTATGTACTCAAAGTATTGGAATCGTGCCGAAGATCGGAACTCGAATTTTCAAAGTATCTACACGTTTTGGGACTTCTAGAACACGAAAAAACTACTTTTAGGAAGACGTCTGTGTGTGTAAGGGTGTATCTGTGTATGTTTCTGTGTGTCTGTGTGGATATTACATCCACTCTAATTGAAAAACTAATGGACCGAATTTCATACAATTTGGTAGGTATGTTTTTTGTGGGAAATCCTGATGTTCATTAGATTATAGTACGATTCGTAATAAAAGAATCTGCCTTCTTTGCGAAATGGCCGCAGAAATTGCCTTTATCCACTCTAGCTAAAAACTAATGAACCAAATTTAACAAAATTTGGAGTATAATATTTCAATAACCTACAAGTGATTTATATACCAAATTTAACAAAATTTTGTATATAAATCATTTGTAGGTTATTCTACTACGATTCGGGAAAAAGGAACGGGCTATTTTTGCGAAATGGCCAGCAAAAATCGTTATATATAAAAATAAAAGACTACGTGTGCTCAATTATATCAATTAAATTCCTATTTTATATGTGATTTTTGACAACAAAAAGAATAAGACTAACCCCATTACTCTAGGACTAGCCGTTCTTGAGATATTCTAGTTTTTTCGCGTTTTCGCTACGCCACCTTTGACAATAAGTCCAGCTATCAAATGAGAACCAAATTTAAGTTTAACGTGTAAATTCAATGTCATTTAAAATACTTATGTTGTGCAGATAAACTCAAATTATCATTGAATAAATAAAGAGAACGAATATGAGTCTACAGGGAAAGACATGTGCTGTCCACATCAGAATTTTTAACAATATTACACCAATGATTTATAGAAGTGAACGGGGATTATTTTCAGGCCATTTCGAAAAAAATGTATGATCTATATTTAAAGATCCATCAAATTTTTGTCGAATAAAATGTTCAACAAATTTAAGCTGTGTACCAAATTTTAACTCTCTAGGACGTAGGAAAGTGCATTTAAAATGCCATCAATTAAATTTATCATGAAGAGTTATATAAAATTTTAAAAAAATGAAAAATTGTTATCTACCAAATTTATTTTCAAATATGAAGCCACTCCCATATGCAAAACGTTTAAACAAATGGAGAGATATTTATTATATAATATCTCTCTCTTTTCTTTCTGGAAGATATCCCAAAGTCAGAATTTAATTGAATTTGTTTTTTTCCCTATATTAAATAATTTTTTTAATTAAAAAACTACTTAACATATTTTACTGAATTTTTTTTTATATATTCTATGGGATAATGTGAATATTTCCTAAAAATTTCGAAGCAATTCGTGAATTTTAAATTTACTTAAAAAATGTTTGAAAAATTAGGTCCCATAGGGTTCAATGTATTTCATTTTTTCAACCCGGGTTTAATAAAAAACTAATTGGGTGATATTATTTATTTATATTCCCATAGGTCCTACAGACCGTCTGAACAACACACTAAAATTTCATTTTGATAAACTCATTTTTACGGCAGTTATCGTGCTAACGGACAGACAGACAGACAGACAGACAGACAGACAGACAGACAGACAGAATGAACAAAGTCATAAACACTTTTCAACTTTGTTGTAAAGTGTTAAAAATGAAAGTAAATATATTTCGTCAATTGCATATTTTTCGCGATTCCATTTATACACTGCTGGTCGTCCAAAATGCAACACCATGAAGGAAGCATCCAATAAGCATGCAATTTTCACCATACGTAGACCTCGATAGGAAATACAAATGATTAGAATTTTTAGCTCATATGCAAATTATGTGCGCCAGTAGCGCCACCTACAAGCGCTATATAAGGGGAGAAGAGAAGGCTGTTTTTAAGTACAGGAATGTTGTTTTACTCCCGCACCCCCCCCCCCCCTAATACGCATTGTCGATACACTCAACAGCCACCGCTACGTTTCTGAAGTTTTTGAACCTGTTGCCTTACCTTACTTTCAAGGCTTGCCTGCGGCCAAGTTTCAACAGGACAATGCGAGACCACACGTGGCACATATCATTCAGCATGTCTTCATTGCCCACCAAGTTACACTGCTGCCTTGGTCTGCCCGTTCTCCAGATATGTCGGCCAATAAACACGTCTGGTCGATGATTGGCAAACGACTGGCCCAGCAAACACCACCCGCTGTTAAGACAGATGAAGTTTGGCAACGTGTGGAAGCAGTATGGACTGACATACCCCAAGAACACATCCAAAGTACCTTTCTTTCAATGCCGAGACGTGTAGCAGCAGTTATTGTCAGCCATGGCGGCAGCACAAAATACTGATTTCTTCGTGTTCCGCAAGTCAAACGGCGCTGTATTTTCAATCACTTCATCCTTGTACTTTATGTTCTTTGTCCAATAAATTTCGCTTTGATATCTCTTGTCTTTCATGGTGTTACATTTTGGATGGCCAGCAGCACACTTGGGGAATCTGTTCCTTTAAATTACATGCGACTTCCTTGTCCTCCAAGAGAGACATGAAATATTTTTAACGTCAATATATACATTTACGCTGCCCATCTGGGCATTTATGGTATTTTCTTGATGAATTTTAGATAATTTAATTAAGTGTTACTCAACAAAAGTAACAAAAAATGAATGCGTAATAACAATTGAATGGGTAATAGTATTTTTCCGTTATGTGTATATTTTCTCACGATAACACTTATGCAGAGCGAAATAATTTTCTTCAAATTAATCTGAAACCAAATCAAATTAATTCTGAAATAATTTTTATCCGATCCAGTATATCACATTCTTTTGCATTATCTTTCATACTCATATTATACCACATAAAACTATTGCAACTTAACCCTTGAAGCTGTAAATTCGTGGCTGTAAAATCATTGCTCTTTTTTTTATCTCAAAACATCTCTTAAACTGCGAGCATGCCACTTATTCATTTATTATTATTATTATCTACATGCTCACCTTTCTTTATTAAAGAAAATTTGAATTTCTTCCGGCTTTACAAATTAGTCGAAATGTTCCAAGAACTTATTCTTTAAAAGATAATGAAGTTTTTAATTTGCAGTTTAACAACTTGCACAAATGAAAAGTAATTGATATTTGCATTTTGCGTGAATATCTTCTTTGGCGTGGAGACTACGAAGTTAAGAAGGCGCTTTTATTTTTCTCTCCTCAAAATCACATAATTTCAGATTGTTTAAAACATTAGATAAATTTAATACTTTAGAATGGTAAATATTTTAGATAGTGTTCTAGATGTTATGTTAAAAGTACATCAACACCTTTTGTTATCGACATTGGGCAATAAGGGGAGTATACATTTAAGAAAATTAATCAGTCGTTTAATTTTATATGTTATAAATGAAGTCATGAAGTCATGTTTAAAAACATATATACTCTCTTATCCGACTTTATTATCGTTATATGATACCTTCGTTATATGACTCATAATTTACAAAATTTTATATTAAATCAAATTTTATATTCACTTTTATATGTATTTCTTTATATTTTTATTTCATATATATGTATATATATATATATATATATATATATATATATATATATATTTAAGTCTAGAACGAAACTATTAAAGCGAATTTATCGAATATGTTACTCTCAGTATTTCATTAATGCTAAATAATTACATTTACGGATATCAGAATCGCGTTCTTACAAACAATATCAGTATCAGAGGACCGAAATGGCACAAATTAGGCTTGTTATGCGCCACAATATTACAGCCTCTATAGACACAAGCAACATCAATCAAACCATGACACAGGAATCAAATTAAAATAAAAAATCTGATGATGTGGCAACACATGACTTTCCCTACAGACCTAAATTCATATTTTCTTTAGTTCTTTAATAATTTATTAGATAGGGTTTACTTGCACCCAAATAACACTAAATTGGCATTTGTAATTCAATTTTTGTTTTTATTTGGTATCGGATTTTTTTTCCGATAGAGGCGTAACAAAAATGCAAGAAATCTCAAATATCTTTCAAACGGTTAGACCTAAAGTATAATGGAGTGTGTTATATTCTTTTCCTCGTCAAAAATTGCAAATAAAACAAGAATTTAATTGATACATTTAAGCATACGTAGTAATTTTTTTGGTGATTTTTGCGGGCCATTTCGTTAAAAAAGGCTAGTTCTTCTTTTCCGAATCGTATCAAATTCTAATCAACATCAGAGTATCCAACAAGTAACTTATCTACCAAATTTTGTGAAATTTGGTAAATTAGTATTTTTGCGAGAGCGGATAAATGAAATTTTTACGGGCATAAAAAAGCGAGTTCTGCTTTTACGAATCCTACCAAAAGCTAATCAGCACCAAGGTCTCACGCAAGTTACCTACCTACCAAATTTTATGAAATTTTGTCCAATAGTTTTTGAGTTAGAGTGGATGCATACATTGCACAGACAGATACACAGACAAACACACATACACGATACAGACAAACACGCAGATATCACGCTAAAAATAGTATTTTCGTATTCTAGAGGTCTCGAAACGTGTAGATCCGTCTAAAACTCGAGTTGCGATTTTCGACATGATTCCAATACTTTCCCTATACATTATTATGTGTTGCAGGTGTCACAACGGGTTTCCGAGGGCATCTAAAGTCGCAACGGATTCCCGTCAGACACGGCTGACCGAGAAAGTCTAACTTTCTCAGAGAAATTTTCAAATACCCAGGTTCGAAACACACCTCCCGTCAGTTGGAGAATTCCAACTGATGACCTGAGAGGGAAACCCAACAAACTCCAAAAATACCAAAGAAATTACTTTTACCTTCAAGATTTCACCAATAGCTGAAAACACATAAATCAATACAATTTCTACTCAAATAAAAACTCAATTTAAATTTAAATTTATTAATTACTCAAAGATGGAGTTAACACATAGATTACACATGCTGATTTATTATCAGCTCTAAACCACTGGACCACTCCTACTAAAGAATCATCGGCTCTTTGCCGGAATTTAGATATTCAATTCTTAATCTAATTTTACCAGAATTAAATATTAATATCACCTTTTCAATTATTCAACAAAACATGGTATGGTCAGAGAGAATACACACTCGAGGAACGCTAAGACTTCGAATTTTCATATCAACTTAATTTAAATTAAGGATGTCAGCTGAAGTTAAACAATATATAATATAATTAATGAAGGCAGCTGAAATCAAAGGCGAAGTGTTCTTCGGAGTCGACGCTCAAGTCCAGACGACTGCCAACGGCACGTCTAAAAAATCAAATCTTACCTCACAAAACTTGAAAAGGACTCATGGTAGGAAAAGCGTAGGCATCCACTGGCAGATTCCCTCGGGGCAAACATTGCCCCGCTCCAGCAGGAACGGCAGAACCGCAGTTTCCGGCAAGGTGCCGGATCAGGTAC
The DNA here is from genome assembly GCA_951213105.1 of Amaurobius ferox. NCBI lineage: Eukaryota > Metazoa > Arthropoda > Arachnida > Araneae > Amaurobiidae > Amaurobius > Amaurobius ferox. The sequence goes on from OX578137.1 coordinate 45,510,480, forward strand.
TCCAAGGAACGACCAGTTTCATAATTTGCTTTTACTGGTCCCGGTCACGGATTGACATGAGGTTCTCAATCATCATCCACACGGCGGTCGACGGTCGGCGAGGGAAAGGCATCAGCAGATCTCAGCAGTGGCGACGATGGCAGAGGTGGCATCTCTCCCGACCCCCACAGCGACGGAACTCAACCTGGGGGATGAATTACGTGCAGTTCGTGGGTTCGAAGATGTTTCCAGGGAGAGAGCCCAAAATCAAGAATCACTCAGCTTTTAAACACTCCGGGTGGATCCAGGACCCGGCCAATTAAAATTAACAAGGGGCTCACATCTTCACATTTCCTCCAATCCAAAATTCTTTCCATTTCAAATACATCCAGGGATCCGCCCCTTCCAACGAAAAATACAAGGCACGTGCAGAACAACGTGAAATCCAGCACAAGATTGCATCACCCAACAAAGCGAAAAAACATGGAGACAACTGTCTCCACCAGCAAGCAAGTGCGACCTTGAACGACGTACGTTGTTCCTCGAGTGTGCGAGAATTATTATGGAATAAAAATGGCCACAATTCAATACAGATTTTGATACGTTTAAATATGCTAAAATATATACAATGACATGAGGGTTCCAGGACACAGATTAATTAAATATAAGTTAAAAAAGTACAGAAGTTATGCAATTTACAAAGGAGTGACGAATTCCGTCACGACACAGGGAAATTAAAAAATGAATCATTTGTGCCGTTAGGAAATACAAGAATAAGCATCCTCCTGCAGGTTGAACATTGAGTTCGATTGTATTGGAACGACTGATTTTACCGCCCACCTATCCAAAGATTCTTTATATGCGGCAAAATGAAACTTCTGTGTGGTAAAAAAAATAAACAAGATATATCAATTATTCATAAATCATTGATTATGAAACACTTTCTAACTGAATTGCAATATTATTTAAACATCCAAAATGCGATACATTCAGCGGTGATATATTTTTTTAATTATCACAGTACTCTACAATAATAAATTTAACTTAAAAACTTAAAACTTCATCGAAAAAAATGAACTTTATTCAAATGACATCATTGAAATATACATCGTCTGGCTCTCTATGTAAAAATCGTGAATATTTCATTTAAACACTTTTATTCCAGATTCCAGAGTTACATCATTTTGTGTTAAAAAATTTAGCAATTCTTATACAACTCATCTTACAATCGTTTGTTTACATTCTGCATTCATTAAAATTAGGTTTCGTTGTAGAAATAATCAAAGTTTGATAGTCATTTAAACAAAAAAATGTTGTAATTGCGTTGGCGCAGAATATAAATGAGCAAAAATTTACAAAAATAAAGCGGTTTTTGGACGGATGCAACACTAAATATAAATGTAAAAGAACTCTGAAAATCACGATTTTGACAATGGGAAAGAAAGATGGATGCCTTATTTTATTTTTAAGTGGGTCACCTGATCTCTACATATTATATGGGTGTAATTATTATTTTAATTCTTATTTGAAAAAACTACCGAACATATTTTATTGAAAATTTTGTTATACATTTTATGTGATATTTTGAATATTTTCTGAGATTTTCGAAGCAATTTGTGAATTTTAACTTCGCTTAAATGTTTGAAAAATTAGGTCTCATAGAGTGGAATGTATTTCAATTTTTCAACCCGGGTTCAATTCTAAACTAATTGGTTGATATTATTCATTTACTTTCCCATATGTTCCACAGACAATCTTAACAATATAGTAAAATTCCATTTTGATAAAGTCATTTTTACGGCAGTTATCGTCCGAATGGACAGATAGAGAGACATAAAGATACAGGCAGACAGAAAGAATAAACAAAGTCATAAACACTTTTCAACTATGATGTAAAGTGTTAAAAATGTAAGCATACTCATGCTGGCTGTATATTGATAACGATTATATTTAAACGACTGAATTTGTCGCTCACTGCAAAGATTCTGTATTTGAGACAAGGTAAAACTTCTGTGCCATGAGAAAATAAAAATGTAAGCATATCTATGCAGGCTAAATATAGTGGTAACGATTATGTTGAAACGACCTGATATTGTTGCTCCCTACAAAGATTCTCTATTTGAGGCACAAAAACCGTTTTCTTGCTGTCATTTCAGTTAGTGACTATATCCTTCTGATGAGCGTTAAAAAGTAGAAAACTGATCAAAGTTTGCAATGAAAGTGCCTTTATTACTTTCCTTATATACATTAATGTATAAGGAAAGTATTGTGACGGGATCGAAAATTCGAATTCAAGTTTTCGACGGGAGAGCATATTTCAAGCATCCCTGATCACGAATCGAACATTTTTGAAGTGATGTCTGTGTGTGTGTGTGTGTGTGTGTGAAAGTGCGTGTGTGTGTGTCAGTGAAACTTTGGAGACGATAACAGACGAACGAACGAACCGACTCGAACGAAATTTGGTACAAAAATCACAATCCATGAATACTGGAAGTCTATCGTTTTTATACGTAATCGAATGTTCATAACCCCCCTACATTTTCGAGTGAAATTTTGAAAAAATCATCAAAAAATCAAAACTTTTAATAAAGTTACGCAAATAGACATTTCTTATGTAATTTTTCATTAGAAAACGATTAACATAAATTTTAGAATGCTAGCATGAACTGTTCTCGAGATATTGCCCATTTTTCAAAAAAATTATATAAAATAAAAAAAAATATTTCCTATTGAGAAACATGTTCACTTTTCATATGCATTATCATGCGATAAATTGGGTGACATCATTCTCGTGGATCTAGCTCGTTTCACTCATGAAAAAAGGTACTTTGAGTAATACTTTTGTATTCGAACGCCAATAGTCATTTATCTGGTATAAGAATAAATTATATCTCTGTCCATAACGCTTCGCTAGATTTTGGCAATGAATTTGGCGGAATGTCGCCAACTTGAAGACTTCTTTAAATGTCACCAAATTTAAGAAAATCTCGCCAATTGGATAAAAATGACGCTAAATCAATGAAAATAACGACTAATTGACCACAATTCAATATCTTGGAAAAATATAAGTATCTACTATGAGAATAACTTATTTTGTTTTGACATTAAAAGTAGTAAATACATTGCATTAAGGAAAGTCATTTGCTGGAAACATCAGATTTTTTGTTTTGTGAACATCATTTTCTGATATATATTGGTAGTATAAAGTTGGTAATTGTAGAATCGCAGCCTGAGTTCAATGTTTTTGACATGTGAAGCCAGCATGGTATGATTGATTTTGCCATTATTAACAGCGATTCAAAAAATTTTAAAATAACAAATTAACTTGATGCAACAGCTGCTGTCTGCTATTTCTTTCTGATGAGTAATAAATAATTTCAAAACCTGGCGCTACATTAAGCGTGCTATTTCTATTTTTAAGAATTGGATGGACTTTTGATTTATTATTTTTGACGCGAATTTTCTTTTAGGTAATGCAATGCTATACGGAGATATTAAATGTTTTTTCCGTTTAATCGTGCTCTAAAATAAAAATTAACATTCTGGATTAATCCTAAAAATTGAATAAAATTAAATTTATGTATAAGGGTACATATAATTATATTTTAAATTATACGTTGTTGGGGCTGTAAAGTAAATATTTCCGTTTTAATCCTTAAAAATAAATATATTCAGGATTATTTTCCATTTAAGATTTCCGCTAAAATTAAATATTTCTTGCTAAAGAAATGAGGTAGTTTTCTAGCTTAAGTTAGTCAAAATATTCTAAAAACTTTAACGGTTATTTTTAATGCATAATAAAGTTTTTATGAAATTTTGACAGCATGCTCAAATGAAAAACGTAATTGATACTCGAACGGATAATTTCTATGGCCTATTTTCCGGAAATTACCTAGTAATAAAGGATGTTCATTCAGTGTACGACAGAATGGCATTATTTTATGTATTATATGTTAGATGGGTTTTTAATGGATGTACAAAATGGTAATTTGTTAATAATGACTTCACATAAGATTTCGGTTAAACAATAAGGATAGTTTTAAATATAATATTACGTCTAAATGAATAAATATATAGACATAAAATATCAGAAATAAATATAAATATCGAAAAAATTGTATTTTCTGCATATTGTACTATTTTCTGATTTTTTGGAAAAATTAGATGCGTTTATTTATCATATGTTCGACAAAAGATTGTTTAAAATAAAGTTTTTGTTACAAGGAATTAAAAAAATATGATGTAGGTAGCGCTTGACTGTCTCTACATGAAGCAATGATTTTCATTCTTGTAATTCTTGTACAACGCAATAATGCTGTACAAGATTCACTGCACGACGCGCTTTTGGATTTGAAATAACATTACATAAATTATGTCGTGAATAGAACGAACTGAATAAACGAGAATAATGTTAACATATTTGTTGTGCAATACTGCATATGGAAAGTGAGTATATTTTTAGGTAGTTTGTTCTTAGTCTTTGTTAAGAGAGCTACTGTTCTTTGGCTTAAGGAAGGGGACGAATATCTCCGTCGAATCGTAATCACTTAAATAACATATTTCTGCATTCGTCATAGAAGTATTATAAGATAATATTTGAAGATGCTCACATACTGCATTTTCAATTCTTGTAAATTTTAATAATTTTGTATGTAAAATATCTTGAAAAGGATTATTTCTGATGATTGTATCTGTGTGCACATAAAAACTACTTAGGGAATGATTATTTACAATAGTTAATAGGAAAATAGTCCAGGGGACGGCCATTGTTCTTCTGACATAACGAAGTTTAAGCCAATATACCCTTTGTAATTTTCAAAGGATTTAACTAACTGCATTCTACTAGAATAAGGGACGGGTTTCCTTTATAATTTGTGTGTTTCTAATTCTTAGAAATTATTATTTTATTACTAGCCACAATTGGGAGGAAAACATCTTGGTTTGTTTCTTAATAGGAAAACGGAACACAATGGTTTAAATCCTGATTTAAACCATGGTATAAACCTAAAGAAAATTTTAAAAATGCATGGTTTAAACCAAGGTTTTAATCAATGGCGTTTAAACTAGCCAACACTGCTATAAACCCAAAAATTTTCAAATATTTTTTCTCTTATTTAATGTTCTAGCTTAATTAATGATGCAAAATTAGTAAGATGGTCTGTAATTAATAATTATCGTAAAGACATGCGGTTTTGTTTTATAGATTCAGCCTAAAAATGTGTATTTAACAAGCCCCTAAAGTATTTCGAAATTTCCAATAAACGGACCATTTTTGTAAATAGTCACATTTATTAAACATTGCTGAAGTTTTTTGTTCTTTATTCATTTTTTCAAAACGTCCTACCAAGATAAGCGGACAATGTCTATAGGAAGGTTTAAAGTAGTGTTCCAGAATCAATATCAATAGTATTGTAACAAAAAAAATGTATTAAAATAATTATATATATATATATATATATATATATATATATATATATATATTTATATATATATACGGAAGTGATGAAAATCAGCAAACAGAGACAGGCAGCAACGAACAATAAGTGATGGTTATTGCAATATAATATACCTATACACTGAGAGATAAAACCGTCTGATCATTAGGTTGTAGTACAACCTCGGGCGGCGATACAGACAGCAACGCGTCTAGATACAGAGTCAGTGAGCATACGGATGGTGTCCTAATGGATGGCTGCCCATTCTCTGTCAACCATTTGCCAGAGTTCGTCTGCTAAACGCGGCGGTGGCAGTGCACGCTAGACGTCCAATCACGCCCCAGACGTGTTCGATTGGTGAGAGATAAGAGGAGACTGGTGGTAAGGGAAGCACCTGGATATCTTGCAGGGCATGTTGGCTGATACGTGCCGTGTGTGGTCGGGCGTTATCTCGCTGGTAAATGGCTCTATGAATGAAGGGTAGTGTCACCGATCTCAGCACATTATTGACGTATCGTTGGGCCGCCATAGTGCTCTTAATAAGGACCAGAGGTGACTTGCTTTCTTACTCGATGGCGCGCCAAACCATAATGTCGCGCTGTCGCGAGGTTTGGCGTTCCACAGATGCGACCGGATTGGACCTGTCCCCACTTCGGTACCAGAGTCGTAAAAGGCGGCTGTTATCGCTAAAACAGAAGAGTGACTCGGCTGAGAACACGACCCTGTTACATTCCGTCGTCCATGTCTACATGGACGACGGAAGATCTACCCCAACACCATTACAAATGGAGGCATCTGTGCTTTTGGGTCAATGGCAGTCTTCTTAACTGGCATCACGACTGCAGGTCACCGACCACCAATCGACGGATAATGGCCCTGGTTGATATGGGAGCATGAAGGGTTTCCTGCACATATTGCAAAAGTGGGAAGGAAGTGGAATGCGGTGTCGTTCACGCTTTCCGACGGATGCATCTGTCCATGCGTGCTGAAGTCGCTCTGGCTGTACCGGCACCCTCAAACGTGCCACATTTCTATGTTCCAACTATCTTCGTCACAGCCGGTGTACCGTCGTGTAGGTGCTGTCCGCTGAGATTTGACATATAGACCAACCTGCATTTCTGATTTCGATCACCATACACCTCGTGAAATCGCATGTTTGCTGGAACCACCTCGGTTGGCGGCGGCCTGGCATTCTCTGCTACTACACATTTCCTCTGAGACAAATATGGTAAAATGATTTTCCTGGCAGACAGAGCGGCGCGACTATTGCCGATTCTGCAAGTTTCTTCTGTTATCTCTCACTCAACGAGCGTGAGACAGCAGCACATTTGCATCATTTACGTAACTTGGTAAACTGCTGTGTAACCTGCAGTGTGCATATTTTTCTGCCCACTCCTTGGTGTCTCATTTTCACTCTCGCGTAATATATATATATATATATATATATATATATATATATATATATATATATATATATATATATATATATATATATATATATATATACATATATATATATATATTATGGCTTTTTGTAATTAGCTGATAAATTTAGATATATTACATAGAATATGTGTAGATAAGCATTCTAATCAGAAAAAATCCGCCCTCCTAATCTCACCTACTAAAAGCTCATCGTAATTATCTCAGCATTTCGACTAGTTTTATTGCATTTTCACGTCTCTAGGCACTTTCAGATTTCTGGTAATCCCTGTGTTCCACATATATTTGTCTGATAATACTGCACACCATGCAATCTGATTATCAACATTTCCCCATTTGTTCGATTCAGTGTTTTATTAAAGTGCAAACATAATGGTTGAGAATAAAACCAGTGCTCATCGCAAATAAACTATGTGACATTTCAAGAAAAAAATTTGATTTATTTGTCTTGCATTTATTCTGTGTATACGGTATATTTAAACTGGGTTATGGTAATTTTTCTGATGTGATATATGTTGCTAATTTCTGAATAGTACATACATATATAACAATTGTGGTAACTTTTTAAAATAAAACTTGAAGTTGAACTTTTCGATTAATTACCATTAACATAAAATATCTTAATATGGCCGTAAATTCGTACATAGTGGATTTATTATTAAATTATATATTGCATTATTGCGCCGCTATATAAAACCCTCCAATTATTTACCTTTTGCGTGAGTCCTGTAATGGAATTATCAATTAATATAATACTAAATGGATCACACCATTTTGACTTTAACAAAAAAGCATTTAGTAACAACATAAAATACTTATTAAGTAATTACACAATTAATTATTAATTTTGGCGGGGAACATGTGAGACCAGTATGAATAAAATTACTTAAAATGTGTCTAAGACCTTTGATTATTGTTGAACACACACCTTTAAGGCTGTCTTGGACTATGATCATATATCAAAATGATCAGTAATTCGTACTCAACACAACTCGCGATGTGTGACTACTTCTATCACTCTGATTGCACTCACACATCAATAGATCTCGCCATTATTTTGGAACATCTACGGAACACTCTTCAAGTCTGTATACACCACTTCAAGTCATCGCATCGAAGTTATCTGCATATGTCTCAATTCCTGTGTCCTTCGGTCACCGGTTGTGGTTCGCCATTTCTCGGAGGTGCCATTTTCCCCCTTGCTTTCATTTGTAGCATTGAGAGTGACGCAACAAGCACCCTTTTCCATTGGATAATCTTTATTCAATGGCATGGTTCACATCCTCGTAAGGAGCCGCTCGGCCCCCTTGTCTTGGCGCAAGTAAATTTATGATTTGTGACCTTTTGGGTTCACGTGTTGTAAAACTCGGCGCCATCCAAACTGGCAGTATTGTTGGCCGTTTTTACATAATAAATTACACATATAAACTTGCCTCACCAAAGTGTGAGATCTATTGTTGGTCTCACAACAACACACAGAGCAATGTTGGTACTGGAGAAATAGTCTCTGTTTCTTAAACTGCCTTCATGTTTCTTTCGCTTAAGAAGTATCTATATATGTGCTAGAACGAATTACCCGGCATTGATAGGGTTCTAAGTAAGCCTCCAATAAGTATAAATAATTAAATAAACTCCCGCTGCTTTATTATATATTTGGTCTCGATTTAAACTATATTAGATCCAAAAGTCTGACCATACTTTTACAAACTATAAGGCAATCTCATGGAATTATTTCTTTGGGAAAGAACTAGAGGTTCCATACCCAGTAAGTTCCGACCTCGATGAAGTCCGAGAGCTTGCCAGATTCGTTTAAAAACTCAAAAACATGCCTTGGATAAAAAAATATAATTAACCAATTTGTTTATATAATTAATTAATTAGTTTATGAAATTATTTTTGGTAGTAGCATGTCACACTTTCAGCAGTTACAGATGTCCAGAAGGAAAGCATGTGATAATATTTTAGACCGTTAAGGAATCGATTTATGTAAATATCGAGTTAAACCATAAAATAACTAAAAAATTAATTAAAAATGTAAAAAAAAAATAATTACGAGGTGAACCTATTCGGGTCCTGAAGTATATATGTACCAAATGACATGGCCATACGCCGCTTATATTATCGCTTATAGACTTCATACACACAGACAGACATATTTATACTTTATATATATATTATATATATAAATATATACACAAATATTAAATGAAGTTGATAAATTTGATAAGTTTGATAAATATCGCTTAATATATTACTTTAAAGCAACTTCTGTATAATTTCTAAAATTTAGTTCATTGATTAGTTAAATATATTTCCCATATTTTTGTGAAGTAATATAAAGAATATAAAGAATATAATGTTAAATGAATTTAAGGAAACTAAGGATTAACTGCATCAGCTTAATATTAGAATTATGTGTACAAATGTATTAAAAAATGTGTTGGAAAAATATAGAACTCTAATAATTCTTACTGCTTATGCAACTGTCATGACATTTTTAGGTACATGATTTTTCAATTTTCATGTACTATTTGAATTTGGTTCAATTGCATGAGTACATTTACTTAACATGAGTAGCTTTCGTACACTCGACCTCCTGAAATTAATGTCTTTTTTTACGAACTTCCGAAGAGACAGGGCGAAGTTGAACTTTTCGATTAATTACCATTAACATAAAATATCTTAATATGGCCGTAAATTCGTACATAGTGGATTTATTATTAAATTATATATTGCATTATTGCGCCGCTATATAAAACCCTCCAATTATTTACCTTTTGCGTGAGTCCTGTAATGGAATTATCAATTAATATAATACTAAATGGATCACACCATTTTGACTTTAACAAAAAAGCATTTAGTAACAACATAAAATACTTATTAAGTAATTACACAATTAGTTATTAATTTTGGCGGGGAACATGTGAGACCAGTATGAATAAAATTACTTAAAATGTGTCTAAGACCTTTGATTATTGTTGAACACACACCTTTAAGGCTGTCTTGGACTATGATCATATATCAAAATGATCAGTAATTCGTACTCAACACAACTCGCGATGTGTGACTCCTTCTATCACTCTGATTGCACTCACACATCAATAGATCTCGCCATTATTTTGGAACATCTACGGAACACTCTGCAAGTCTGTATACACCACTTCAAGTCATCGCATCGAAGTTATCTGCATATGTCTCAATTCCTGTGTCCTTCGGTCACCGGTTGTGGTTCGCCATTTCTCGGAGGTGCCATTTTCCCCCTTGCTTTCATTTGTAGCATTGAGAGTGACGCAACAAGCACCCTTTTCCATTGGATAATCTTTATTCAATGGCATGGTTCACATCCTCGTAAGGAGCCGCTCGGCCCCCTTGTCTTGGCGCAAGTAAATTTATGATTTGTGACCTTTTGGGTTCACGTGTTGTAAAACTCGGCGCCATCCAAACTGGCAGTATTGTTGGCCGTTTTTACATAATAAATTACACATATAAACTTGCCTCACCAAAGTGTGAGATCTATTGTTGGTCTCACAACAACACACAGAGCAATGTTGGTACTGGAGAAATAGTCTCTGTTTCTTAAACTGCCTTCATGTTTCTTTCGCTTAAGAAGTATCTATATATGTGCTAGAACGAATTACCCGGCATTGATAGGGTTCTAAGTAAGCCTCCAATAAGTATAAATAATTAAATAAACTCCCGCTGCTTTATTATATATTTGGTCTCGATTTAAACTATATTAGATCCAAAAGTCTGACCATACTTTTACAAACTATAAGGCAATCTCATGGAATTATTTCTTTGGGAGAGAACTAGAGGTTCCATACCCAGTAAGTTCCGACCTCGATGAAGTCCGAGAGCTTGCCAGATTCGTTTAAAAACTCAAAAACATGCCTTGGATAAAAAAATATAATTAACCAATTTGTTTATATAATTAATTAATTAGTTTATGAAATTATTTTTGGTAGTAGCATGTCACACTTTCAGCAGTTACAGATGTCCAGAAGGAAAGCATGTGATAATATTTTAGACCGTTAAGGAATCGATTTATGTAAATATCGAGTTAAACCATAAAATAACTAAAAAATTAATTAAAAATGTAAAAAAAAAATAATTACGAGGTGAACCTATTCGGGTCCTGAAGTATATATGTACCAAATGACATGGCCATACGCCGCTTATATTATCGCTTATAGACTTCATACACACAGACAGACATATTTATACTTTATATATATATTATATATATAAATATATACACAAATATTAAATGAAGTTGATAAATTTGATAAGTTTGATAAATATCGCTTAATATATTACTTTAAAGCAACTTCTGTATAATTTCTAAAATTTAGTTCATTGATTAGTTAAATATATTTCCCATATTTTTGTGAAGTAATATAAAGAATATAAAGAATATAATGTTAAATGAATATTAGGAAACTAAGGATTAACTG
>OX578137.1:45526790-45553943 GCA_951213105.1 Amaurobius ferox
TATTAGTCTTTTTGAAAAGACAATAGCATTTTGAGTAAAAACATACAGGCTGTGAAATATGGAAACAGTATTTTGAAACAATTTGTATGAAAATAGTATTTGAAAAAATTTATATGAGAGTAGTTTTTTTAAACAATTTGTGTGAAAACAGTAGTTTGAGACAATGTGTGTTAAAATATTATATTGTGACAATTTGTGTGTAAATATTATTTTGAGACATTTTTTGCTATAATGATATTTTGAGACATTTTTTGTTATATTGATATTTTAAGACAATTTGTGTGAAAACATAAATTGTTGACCAATGCATTGAATGTATTTAATCAATATCCTGAAATACCAATTGATCTTTTCAAAATACAGTCGATATTAGATATTTCGAGTTTGAAAATGGCTTAAAATTGTTCGAGATATCAAAAATTTAAGCTATATAAAATTAAAAAAGTGTGCATAGCATGTAATAGCATTTAAGTAAAATTCATTTACACTACTGAAAGGAAATCATGATAATTTCGAGTGTTTCATTGATATCATTACATAAATATTTTGAATACGTACATGCAGTATAGTACTTATATATAAATACTATATACTTGAATTAATTTTATGTGCAAAAACGAATGTATTCGAAAAAAAAAATTAATGGTTGAAAATAATCTCCAAGACGGTTTTTTGGATGTTTTTTTGTTCTTTCGAGAGTAATAAAAGTATCGAGGTGTGTAATTGCTTGAAAGTTTCTGAAGTCATATTTGCTTTGGATTCGATAAACATTACCATAATGTTCATTGAATATTATGATTCTTTCGAAAATACCGATGGTTGCAAATAAACTCCGACTTCATGTTTAGCAATGCATTTCCTTACAGTAATCTGATGCAGATACGTCACTTTAAATATCTGTATCACATCATGCTTGCAATTTTGAAAAATTTTTTGAAGGCATGATTTCAATTTTAACTAACTTCAATTTTGGCACGATAAATCATGCGGTTCAATTTTTGATGACAAGAACAATCCAGCGCTTTTGGCAAGTGAGTGTGCAGTCTAACTGTTTAAGCCGTACTTCAAAAATGTCCTCAAATCATTACAACATTAAGTGGAGTGCGGTTAATCTTGAGTTTCTCATACCAGAATCAATTTTTAGTAGCTTTTTTTTCTTGCTTTTCTTTCCAAATTTTACAAGAAAAATGTTGAAATATCGATATCATGGGGCCAAATGATTACAAGGATAGCCTGTTACCTTTCATTTTAAGGGGTTTGAAAAATATTTCGCTTGATACCATACTTGTCAATGAACTCCTCGGAGGCGGTAACTTGCCCCAGAGAGTGGATAATGATATCACGAACTAAAAAACTGTAGGACGACTAGATTTCCCAACAATTATTGAAACTATTAAGTCTTGTGATCATTGAGCCATAAACAAACTATGTTATACATGATTCTGTCAAAGTTCGACCTCTCAAAAGTTAGAGCTGCGAATAATTGCTGCAGACAGATAAGACCCTACATTCGGTGTTACGAAAATTTGCAAAAGAGTTCTTATTCTTCCCTAGATGAAATTTGCATACGTCGTTTCCTTTCTTCTACAGACAGAAAGTAGCAACCAGAATGACGCTTTTAAGTTTGCGGAGCGACCGCTTCCCAACGAGGAGGAGCCCTATGACGCCTTTAATGTTCATTTCCGACCCTGTAAATTATGAAGAAAAATGCTTGGTTGGATATGTACTACCACCTCGTAATGTTTAGCCCATCTTTTTTTAATCACCCTGTATCAAAATATCGAATTCGAAAATTCCCGTGCAAACAATTCTTTATATCACATAGTTTGAGAAAGTAAAAATCAAGATATCAAGGATAAGTAAAGGAAGAATTAGACGTTATCAGAACTTTTTTACATTATTTGAATAGTAAAAGTGCAGGGAATGAAAACTTATATCGAAAAATTTAAGTTATCGAAGTTCGAGATATTCGGTGCTGAATATGGTGCAAGTAGTAAGCACTTTTTTTTTCATATTCTTCATAAACTTAATGCATTTTTAAAACTTTCATGTGGATAAGCATGTCATTATTTTGAATTAAATAGTTTAGCTTAAAAATGTTTCCCTTTATGAGTTTTGATAATGGCGTTCCTTAGCATAAAGTAATTTTTCCTTACTTTTATCCAAAATTGTTTTTCTCAAAAGCAAAGCATTAATTCTCTTGCTCACATTAATTTCCTAGGAGACTGAACAGAACATCTTCTGTTAAGTAAAGAAGAAAACCTTTTCATCTCTATCATCCCTCCTTCTAGTATATAGACTAATTTTTTAGATTCTACACGTTATTCAACATAAGGAAACGAAGTATGTCCAATTTTAAAAACCAAAAGTTACTAAAAGATTTGTAATTTAGAGAAAGTGTATATTTTGGCAATTCACTTTCTGCTAATCTATTTTTTTTTTACTTTTTTGAATTATACACCATTAATTAAATACTCTAAATTAGATATTGCATTTTGTTTATGAAATATTTAAATATTTTATACAATGATATACTTAAATCTTCATTTTAAATTTTTAATATGTGCTGCCTGAGATTTTAATAAGTGTATAATAACAAATTAAAAAATTAGAATCACATATTTTAAATTTGCAAAGTTAGAAAAATGGTCTACAAAAGGTTAAACATTTAGATTTCTTAAAATAAAAACTACGTCCAAAATAATAACTAAAGTCGAGAAAAAGAGGAATGATTTACTTTACTCATGGAAGTAAAATAAATGCTATCTCAGCGAATTTTCATCCAATCTTTGATATTTTCTCTTGCTATCTCGACTGCCGAGTTATGGGTTCGAATCCCACCTGCGGTTTTATATGTGGCAACATCAAGTTAAAGTCTTTAACCAACGTTAAATAACTGTAAACTAGTTCATGTTGAAGCCGATGATTGGGCGAATGATCCCTTAATCACATAAATGGGTATTGATAACAAACAAACAAGAAACATCATAACATATGCATACTTTATAATGGTATGTTTAACTACTAAGGTCAGACGGTTCTGAAAGCTAACGGTTGCACAAGGTCAATAGAATATAAATACAATACTGTATATAAGATATTCTAAGAACCTGGGTGATTAATGTGTTTTTTTAGAAAAGTAGCTAGTATTTAGCAGTGCCAGTCGCAAAACCCTCCTAAAACGACATATAGTATATCTAATATCTAGCACCCTAACAAACAAAATAATAATCGTTTCTCTATTTTAACAAGTATTTCTTAAACTTATAATCTGTTGAACAATTATCAATAATATATTGCAGTCACATAAATTAGTTCTATTTTACTTCCGTCCTACAAAGGCATTTACTATTATATTCTTTCACTCTGATTTCCTGTGAGACACAATATCTTCTCTTAAGCAAAGAACACGAAAATCCCCTTATCTTCATCATCCCTCTAGATCTAGATGATGTAATTTTTGTGGCTCCTTTCTTTCAGATTTTATGCGGTATAGATCCGCTGGAACTAAAGAATACATAGATAATGTAAGAACTCAAAGTACTAAGGGATTTTGCTATGGTTAGAAGCTTACACTTTCACTTTCAACTGAACTAATATCTGATTTTTTTGTCTTGTATCGTGACAAATCCATAACTTATAATACGCATTTTATTGAAGTAACATGGTTAATGAACTTCCTAGCAATTTCTTGAAGAAATCTGGCATGAGACAATACCGAATTTCTTTACTCATGGTTCTTCAAACAAATGCTAGGATATATGCATTCACTCAAGGTGTCATCTATTGTAAGATGATTATTTGTATTTCAAATAATCTTCATCGTAGAATAAATACAAATAAAATTACATGAAAAATGCATGTTTAGCGAAAGAAAGAAACATGACATTGAACCATCGTTGTTGTTCACAATGAGTGTGGAACCAAGAGTACATCAGACATACCATGAGGTAAGGCTATATTTTTTAAGATTATGCATTTTCATCTATTTTCTAAATTTTATTATTTATTTATGTAGAACCAGTGTCTTGCATAAAAATTTAAAGCTTGGTGAAATGTTATTTGCTATTTTTAGAATTTTAAGTAATATCCCTGATTTAGTTTCTGAATATTTTTATTTTTTAGTGCGGCTATGTATTAAGGACTACAATTATATGAATATTTGGAATTAAATTGAATTTCTATACTGTAAACAATAATCGCCCAGTTGTTCTATAGGAAGAAATAATCTAGCTGCCCTGTAAGAAACAGAAATATTTTACGTTAAATATATAATTTAAATAGAAATATTTCTAATGCGATGCTTTTAGTTCTCGGGTTTCAGAATACTCGATTCTACTGTAATGACACCATTTAAAACAAAAAAGCAAACGTTTAGAGCCAGATAAGGAGTGCATGGAGTGAACAAGACAACAAATGTTCAAGAAAAAGGTATAGCAATGGTACGACGCCATAAAGTCAATAAAAGTGATAACGACAAATTTCAGATTATAAGGCTAACGAATGAAGAAAAAATTTGCAAGATGCATGGCGCCAAGTTTTGACAATCTTAATGCAAAAACATCTACAATAAACTCTAAAGTTGTAATCATAAGGAAACAAATGACGCAAGATCTGCGTGATAAAGCACAAAAGCCACCAAACCAACCTATGATAAGAATAGACAATATGGGAATATGCGGAGTAATGAACTGTGAAGGAAATCATTGATTTTCAAAAGTAGTGGATCGTCACAGTCTTAAAACTTTGTGATTCAGTAATGGCTGTAGAGGAGTAAGTGAACTCCCGTATAATGATTTCAATAGCACTTGTCAAATTGTCGAGGTTACCCACAATACTAAAATTGAGCGCTAACACAGTGTCTATATTTTTCCACATATTCTATTATCAATGGACAATTTTTTTATCTACCAACAAGTGTACCAAATGGCACCAATTTGTCACGGGGGAAAATTAGGACGGTAGCACACGCGGCTCCAAATTGTCAACCAGACTTTGACACAGATGTGAAATTATATGTAATTATTACTTTCTTTTCTACCGATCAATCCAATCAGTATTTTAGGTCATGAAATTAATATGCAAATATCAATGAAACGTATAGTGGCTTACTTTTGACAATATGTAATTAGGTTGTATCAACTTGCCATGGAATTATATTTTCACCAACTTTCACTTACCTCCACATATGATAAGTTTGTTTATAACAGTGATAAAACCAACCACCGACAAACAGTTAATAACCCAGGAAATATTTCCCTGTCCTGTGAAACACAGGATGGTTATTCGCGCAAGCTATGGGATATAAAATAGAACACATTCGAAACAACATGTGGAAAATATGACAATTTTTATTCTTTTAAAATAATATTTTATTCCGTGATAAAAACTCATATATAAGTGAAGAATAGATACTCAATTATACTTTCTTTTTGAATAATGCCTGCTGAGCAAAAATTACATTTTCAGATCACATCATCATATATCAATAATCACTTCCATAGATTCGAATTTATATTTCATATAGTAGGTTTACCTATATCAACAAATATATATATGCAGTCTTAACTAATAATAATAATATTTCATTAACAAATTTCAACCAGTAATTTCTTGTTTATTACATTTTAATCACTTATGACTTTTGGGATAAAGTTTACCTCACGTCCAGAGCATCATTCGTCGCTAAATTAATATGGTCCAAGCTGATCTACAGATATCAGATAAGAGATACTTCGTATTAATGACCTGGGGAATTCCGGCGTTCGATACTAAGCAGGAAATACATAGTCTTTCGACAAAGAGTCCGGGCAGTTTTACTTTCACTCTCCCTAATATCCACGCTCACGTATTGATTCAGCAGCGCATCTTGGACTCGCCAAAGGGTTTGCCTGAAAGAATTAAAGTCAAATTTAGATACATATCACTGAACAATTTTCGTTAAAAAGGAGCAATTCCTCTGGATTGGATTCCCGACATTAATGGTTAGTCAATCCATAATAAATCCAGGCTTTCCACCAAATCCCTTGCCCTTCCATGTGACCGCTCCACCGGCATCCTCTTGGCTTTCAGATCTTCGAGAAAGAGCCTTGCATCTACCGTTACAATCGCTAATATCTCTCCTCAAGATCTAATCTCATTGGTCATTAAATCTCCGCATTTCTGATGTTTCGCCTCTTGCGGAACTCCCACGTCATAGTCAGACAACGAGAGCGCCAGGAAAATGAACCAAAACAAGAAATTGAATGCTCGCCGAGCAAAACTCTAAAAACCCATGTTTCTCTATGAGGACAAACCGGTAAACTGAAAAATGGCTCGAGAAACGAACTTTCTGAGCCGCGCAAATAAAACGTCGATACGATACTATAGAATAAAAGATAATTTAATATAGATGAAGAACCTGTGTTTTCCTAGAGGGTGGAGATCAACCAAAGGATATTCAGAGTTTTGTGGAATCCTCAATACTTGATAACTAAATTCGTGAAATTAGTAGTTATTTGAATAATAACAGAATCGGCGTGGAATTTTTGATAGGTATTATAACATCTACAAATTGAATCCCCTTTGCGTATGTCAATAAATGTAAGAGTTTAGATTTGATATGAACTAAATTAACAAAAATTATGTTATTGCAAGTTTGTAAGTGCATGATTTATATAAAATATATAAAACAAACAAATAAGTAATTAAAATCCACCAATTAACTTATAATAATCAAACGGGTTGAAATACATATTTTAACTTTTTTTCATTTTAGGTGAATCAACCAAAAACTTTATCAGGACAAGTCCCTTTGCAGCAGCTAACACACAACGCAATCACTAGTGTATTTTATTCTTTCTAGTCTTATTGCTGTATTTAAATGTAAAAATAATTATCGATAAATTTAATTTATTTATATGCATTCATCTACAATTAAGGCAACAATTTTAATTTAACATATTCTAACTAATAAATTTAGTTTTAAAGCTACATAATTACTTTATGCGCACAAAATCTATATTAATTTGTAACTACTTTTTAAAGTTAATTTCGCGCTATTATGATCATGCATGCTTACCCAGTGTTATCCATTTATACCTGGGATTCAAATTCACTTCCAATGAAAAATGCATAAATGCGTTTTAGACGTCATTTTGCCGTTCTATTAAAAACACTTTAGAGGCTTCTGGCATTTTAACAAAATATTTAGTTTAGTTTATACTTATTTAAGGGCGATTAGCTTTAAAAAATGTTGATTTTACAGAAAATTAACTATTGTAATCCTTTGCAACAATGAAATATTTCCTTGCGATTTCTTCATTGAAAAAAAAAGTCCATTTTCAAGAAAATGATAATTTTTCCCCCACAAAATGGCGACAAAATTTAGTACACGTCGTGTTTTATTTGAAACTATTTAACACATAGACAAAATATAAAGTAGTAAAACGAATGTATTAAAAATCTTGCGTTCCAATTATTCATTAATATCCATTGCAGTTCAAATTCTGATGTGAAATATCTTAGAACACGGTGTACGGAATAAATCTTTGAAAGATGTGACAGGAATGACACGATAATAACAGGAATGAAACGGTAATAACAGGAATGAACGAGTGATGGTTTACAACAGTAAGTAACGAATAACAGAGTTATTCACTAATTTTACATCTAATTGGCTGAAATAGTAATAATAATAAATATATAGTTAAATAAATAAATAATTCAAAAAATAAAAATTAATAAAAATATCTGAAAATATTAGAACTTCTCCCTAGGTTCCTTGTACCAGCATCTCACATATCACACATTAACCTTTTTTCATTTGAAACATGCAAAACCAGTGATGGTTTACAACAGTCAGTAACGAATAACAGAGTTATTCACTAATTTTACGTTTAATTGGCTAAAATAGTAATAATAATAAATATATAGTTAAATAAATAAATAATTCAAAAAATAAAAATTAATAAAAATATCTGAAAATATTAAAACTTCTCCCTAGGTTCCTTGTACCAGCATCTCACACATCACTCATTAACCTTTTTTCATTTGAAACATGCAAAACGAGTGATGGTTTACAACAGTAAGTAACGAATAACAGAGTTATTCACTAATTTTACATCGAATTGGCTAAAATAGTAATAATAATAAATATATAGTTAAATAAATAAATAATTCAAAAAATAAAAATTATTAAAAATATCTGAAAATATTAAAACTTCTCCCTAGGTTCCTTGTACCAGCATCTCACACATCACTCATTAACCTTTTTTCATTTGAAACATGCAAAACGAGTGATGGTTTACAACAGTAAGTAACGAATAACAGAGTTATTCACTAATTTTACATCTAATTGGCTGAAATAGTAATAATAATAAATATATAGTTAAATAAATAAATAATTCAAAAAATAAAAATTAATAAAAATATCTGAAAATATTAAAACTTCTCCCTAGGTTCCTTGTACCAGCATCTCACATATCACACATTAACCTTTTTTCATTTGAAACATGCAAAACCAGTGATGGTTTACAACAGTCAGTAACGAATAACAGAGTTATTCACTAATTTTACATTTAATTGGCTAAAATAGTAATAATAATAAATATATAGTTAAATAAATAAATAATTCAAAAAATAAAAATTAATAAAAATATCTGAAAATATTAAAATTTCTCCCTAGGTTCCTTGTACCAGCATCTCACACATCACTCATTAACCTTTTTTCATTTGAAACATGCAAAACGAGTGATGGTTTACAACAATAAGTAACGAATAACAGAGTTATTCACTAATTTTACATCGAATTGCCTAAAATAGTAATAATAATAAATATATAGTTAAATAAATAAATAATTCAAAAAATAAAAATTATTAAAAATATCTGAAAATATTAAAACTTCACCCTAGGTTCCTTGTACCAGCATCTCACACATCACTCATTAACCTTTTTTCATTTGAAACATGCAAAACGAGTGATGGTTTACAACAGTAAGTAACGAATAACATAGTTATTCACTAATTTTACATCGAATTGGCTAAAATAGCAATAATAATAAATATATAGTTAAATAAATAAATAATTCAAAAAATAAAAATTATTAAAAATATCTGAAAATATTAAAACTTCTCCCTAGGTTCCTTGTACCAACATCTCACACATCACACATTAACCTTTTTTCATTTGAAACATGCAAAAAGAGCGATTGTTCACAACAGTAAGTAACGAATAACAGAGTTATTCACTAATTTTATATCTAATTGGCTATAGATTTGGTAATCTATAGTGAATTATTTCATGAAGTGCAAATACACATTATTTTGACAAATTAGCAGGATTCTCGTCAAGCATGCTAACATACTTTTTCTTTTAAAATAAATTCCACTTTCTAAAATTATTCCAAACTATGAATTTCCCTAGACTGGCTGATCTACATACCTCTCACTTACCCCAATCCATATTCCTAGTATAAGCCTAGTATTCCTAGGTAATTCCTAGTATTCCTAGGTATTTACATAAATAACCCTAAATAACTATGAATGTTTTTCGAAAGCACTATAGGGAAATACTGTTAAATCTTGAATGTGTATTATAATAGTTTAGCGAAATCTTTAAAATACGTTTCGATAGAGTTTATAATATATGTAAGGCCACGTGTTGACAGCTTAGGGAATATTCCTTTATTAATAAAAGGCGGTAGTTAGATATTTGTGCCAACCATTACCCAGAATTCCTTTCTTAGCGTTCAAGCTATGAGTTCGAGAATAATTAAATCTTCAGAGAATCTCGGGATTCCATAGAATGACATTAACGAGCTCACCTGACAGTAAAAATGGTGTTTAAATGTCTAGAATTTTTAAGATTTTATTAGGCAGATGGCTTTCATGATTAAAGTATATTACGCACTTAAAACTAGTTCAGAACAGAATGTGAAACATACAATAGGTTTTGAATGTAAGAATTAGATGTTTACAAACTTAAAGTTGAATGGTATAAAATGGATTTTATATTAATAAAATATAGGTGTATTTTTGTACAGAATTCACATTAGCTTATTGCCTTATTGCATATATGCTTTATTATATTCAAATAATAAGACAGCAATTAAGAATAGGAAAATTAAATTTAAAGTACTTGCTAAATCGCAATGCTACCGACATTTCCCAAAAGTCTCCAAGTCGGTATTATTTTGACACATTTTTGACACATTATTGCTGTTGACACATTATTATTATTCGGACACATTATTTTGACACATTTTCCGCCAAGACTGAAATATGGACAGAGTAAGGTTTAATTCTAAGTTACAATTTTCGTCTACAAGAAATGTTATACAACTTGTTTTTAATAAATATATAGGAGAGCGTTACATAACTTTACAGTATTCAATATACATTTGAACTGCAGAGTACAAGCAAAAAATCGTATAGTTTCCATGGAAACTCGGAACTAAAAAAATAAAAGTTAATGTATATATTTTTAATGTTTTAGTAGTATTTTATATAAATATATCCTATCTGCTGTGAAAAAACAAGTATTATTCCTTGCAAACATATAACTATGTTTAATTTATAATGAATTATTTTATACAATATAACTTTAAGCTTGTAAAATTTTAATTACTACTTTTAAATTTATAATACGCGACACAACCAGTTTTGAACTACTTTGTGTGCTTTACGTTTTAATCATGAAAGCCTGCCGGCTAATAAATTCTTAATAACTCAAAATGTTTACATACCATTTTTACAATCAGTTGAACTTGGTAATCCCATTGTATGGAATGTCGAAATTATATGAAGTTTTAATTAATCTTCAATTCATGGCTTGAGAGATAAGGAAGGGTTAATTGCAGTTAGTTGCATAAATCTCCAACAACAAAATGTGTATTGAAAAAATTATATTTCATGATCTGTAGATACACGATCTAAAATGCATATATTTTCTGTATCAAAAATGATGTTAAAGAATTCTGTAAACTATTATGGTATATGACTAACATTAGCAGTTATTCGCTATAAATCATTGGAAACCCATTAACTTTATATTTGCTTAGTTTATGTGTCGCAGGAATTCAAAATCACCAATATGGCAGTACTTTTTTTTTAATCCAAAGAGTGGTTGACCAGTATCATAGAATTGAGTTAAAAACAACTCCAGCTCAAGGCATTTAATACTTCCTTATGAGTGTTCGCTTTAATACGCTACTCTCTGTGAGGTTCTTCAAGACCAAACAATGTTGCTGTTACTGGGTTTCAGATAGACGTGCGAGATATAAATTGAAGAAAAACACTTTCATGAGGCCATGAGTGTGTGTGTGTGTGGGGGGGGTGGGCTTGCTACGGGAATTGTGTAGCCAATCACGGGGCCAATGAAGAAAGGGCTGCATATTTTTTTAATCCTAAAAACTGGCTCATAGAACCATCTCATGGGGAATACAGAACGTATATTGTACAATACATATAAAATGTTCAAAAAGCTGAATAATTAGAAATAATAGAGCGAAGGATGCTTTGAGCTCAACCAGGGTCAACAATATAGCAAGAACACGAAATAACCAACTTGGCAGTACAAGGTTTTGTTGCCGGGGCCAAAGCATGGTGGTCCAGTATTATAGTATTGAGCTAAAAGCGTCTGCAGTTCAAGACATATAATTCTGTCTTATGAGCGATCACTATGTATGTAAATACCTTGACCTTGAGAACAGTCGAACGGAAACGGATAGCTTATGCTTGGTCGCTTGCTGATTCAAAATGGATATGAAAACAAAACTAGATTTATCTCATAAGTTAAAATATATCATAATGATTATAGGATCTAAAATTTGCTGAAAGGTAGCAAAAAATTTAACACGGTGTCAAATTATATAGAAAAATGCGAATCAGCCAATTTTACCAAACGGTGAGATGTTGAAAAAAATAATACGTGTTATCAAAGTACGACATGTTGGCTAAAGCAAAATATGTTATATCAGAGTACAACTTGTTAACATTTAAAAAATTTAATATTTGTGTCACATACATTGTAAAAAAACACGAACGTTATATATATATAATATTTTTGAAACAGTGTCCTCATTATTAGTGCTTATAGAATCTTGCAAAAATCCATAAAAGTAAACTGTGCTGAGCAACAAATTAATAATAAATAGTTCATATCACGATGCAAACTCACGCATAAAATACTTCTCTTCGCTTTTTGTACCTCTGGAAGTATTATAGGATATATAGTCCATGTAGGAATCTGAGTAGTATTTTATAGAAATGAGATATAAAAATGGAACTGTATTTAAGATTATTGTAAAATTTTAACGTAAAATTTAATAAAATCCCTAAGTACTTACTTTTTGTATATATCATGTAGGAATCTGAGTAGTATTTTATAGAAATGAAATATAAAAAATGGAACTGTATTTAAGATTATTGTACAATTTTAACGTAAAATTTATTAAAATCCCTAAGTACTTACTTTTTGTATATATATGTATCAAAGAAAACACGAAGTTTGCCGCAGCTAGGCAAAGTGAAGATGTAGAATTACTGGACAATAAAGTTGTCTTTAAGAAACACAAACCAGTTTATGTGGCGGAAAGAATTAGTCGGTCAAAATAAAGGTTCGCCATACATATTGGGGAACATAACACGTCTCTTTGATGTTTTTGCAAAAATCTATTATTCTATACGTATAACTGCATAATAAAACTAACAAATCAATGGATTCTGCAATCTGCAAATGGGGGTGCAGTCTCAAAATACTTTTAAATTTTTATAATCTATAATATTAATCATTAGGCTTGCACTGACCAGATAATTACTATTTTTTTAATTAGCACTTTCATATTGTTAACAAATGATCACATTCTCAAATTAGATTACAGTATATATAATTGCCTAGCACTGTTCACATATCGAAAAAATAATTTCAGTAGAATTAACACTGCTGAGCTGAAAGGAATACTACTCCTAATATATTTACGAAATGTTTCATTAAAACATAAGACGCCTTTTAAATATTTTTAGAAGGCGAAAAAATGACCTCTTAACAACTTTTACTGGAGCACTAAGTTAAATGTTAAAAGATCACATATTGGAATTTTCCGTTTTTGCTTCCATTGTGACATTTGCACTTTTTAAAATTTATTAGAATATTTTTCTAATTGATAAAAGTATTTTATGCGCTGATGAAAAAATTTAATTGTACTATTACGTACACATGATTTCCTCCGAATAGAATATTTTTGTACAAGATATATCCCGAGGATCGGCAAAGTAAAGAATTCTTACCCTGAGGTGTACTAGATTGCCAAAATTTCGGGTGCAACAATAATTCACATTATATTTTCCTTGTTGCATCCCTGTAGTGTTAGCTGTTTGTCAAACAGTCTTTCAAATTATACTAAAATTTTGAATTCCTTAACTAAAAAATCTGATGTGGGCAACACATGACTTTCCTTATATAATGTAATGAATTTACTACTTTTACAGTAAAAAAATAGGATTTTCTTGTAGTAGATACTAATATTCTTTCCAAGATATTGAATTTTCGACAATTAGTCGTCATTTTCATCGATTTAGCGTCATTTTTATCCATTTGGCGAGATTTTCGTTAATTTGGCAACATTTCAAAAAAGTCGCCAAGTTGGCGACATTCCGCCAAATTCGTCGCCAAAATCTCGCCAAGCGTTATGCACTAAGAAATAAGTTTTTCTTAAAGCAGATAAATGACTATTGGCGTTCAAATACAAAAGTATTATTCAAAGTATCTTTTTTCAAGAATGGAACGAGCTAGAACCACGAGAAGGATGTCACTCAATTTATCGCATGGTATTACATATGAAAAGTAAACATGTTTCTCAATAGGAAATATTTTTCTTTTTATTTTATATGACTTTTTGATAATTTTTTTAAAAAATGTACAATATCTCGAGAACGGTTCACGTTAGCGTTCTAAAATTCATGTCAATCGTTTTCTAATGAAAAATTACATAAGAAATGTCTATTTGCGTAACTTTATTAGTGGTTTTAATTTTTTGACGATTTTTTCAAAATTTCATTCGAAAATTTAGGTGGGTTCTGAACATTCGATTGCGTATAAAAACAATAGGCTTCCAGTGTTTACGGATTGTGATTTTTGTACCAAATTTGGTTCGAATCGGTCTATTCGTTCGTCAGTTATCGTCTCCACAGACTCACTGACACACACACATACACACATACTTTCACACACACACACACACACACACACACACACAGACATCACTTCAAAAATGTTTGATTCGTGATCAGGGATGCTTGAAACGTGCTCTCCCGTCGAAAACTCGAATTCGAATTTTCGACCCCGTCACAATACTTTCCTTATACATTATGTATATAAGGAAAGTAAAAAGAAATAGAAAATGAGTCATTTTCTTAAAAGGAACACAAAGTTTTCAAGTCAAGATATACAGTGCGCGATAAAAGTAAAAGAACAACCGATAACTAGCCAAATCTGGAAATCTTTTTGATGGAAATGCATGCAAATTTCAAAACCAAAAATATTGATAAAATCAAGTCCTTTTTCATGTAAATTAGTTAAATTTTCCAAAAATAAATATGTATAAATTTACTTTCTAAGTTTTAAACCCATATGATCTTGGAAAAAAATACAAGAACAACTGTTTTTTCATCTAAAATTATAGTAACATCTGCATATTTGTAAGCAGAAAATAACCATTTCAAATATAAAGACTGGGTTTCTAAACAAAATTCACACTTGTCTCATTTCTTCATGATTTTTTACGATGCCAAAAGAAGTTCATCTGGATGTATAGAATGGAAAAACGAACTGAAAGAGCAGAAATTCTAGCACATCGACGGAAAAGAATGGTTCTAAGATGAGCTTGCTAGAAAAAAGAAACTGAAAATGAAGTTAGAAGAAATTTGGGCTTACCATGTTCCAGACGAACTGTTCAAAATGTTTTGAATAAACATCCGAATATTTGGTAAAGTTAATGTCACGTCTGCCTCTTAACAAGGAACATAATAAAAGAAGAAAGGAGTTTAAAAAACTATATTTCTCTCGGACCAAAATGGATTGATGTGATATTTTTGGACGAAAATAAGTTCAATCTTGATGGGGCAGATGTTTTTCACTATTTGTGATATAATCTCCGTAAAACCAAAGAGATTTTTTCCCAAACGTGAATACGGCGAGGGCTTAGTAATGATTTGGGGCGCTTTTGCAGCAAACGGAATCACTCCTATAGGCTTTATCAACTATAAAATAAACTCTGACAAATACGTTGATATGTCAGCCGAACATGTGTAACCTGAGGCACCACTAATTACTTCATGAGACTATATTTTCCAACAGGATAACGCTTACATACTCGTTTCTAAGAGTGCAAAACTCCGGTTTGAACTAATTCAATAAATTTATTTGATTGGCCTGCGAGAAATTCAGATCTCACTCCAATAGAAAATGTATGGGGCCTTCTAGCCCGAGAAGTTTATAAAAATGGCACACAATATCAGTGTAAACAAGATCTTGTGTTAGCCATCAAACAAGCTTGGAATAACATTTCCATATACGCTTTAAAAGAAATTTCAGCATCGATGACCTCTCGGCTTTTTCAAGTAACTGAAAAAAGAGGTTGTGTTTTCTTGATTATTAAGAAAAATATTAAGCAATTTAGAACATGTCCTTATGTTTTTCCCTATAGTTTCTTTAGTGATTATCTTTATAAGGTCATCTTCTGCAAGGTTCATATTTGTTGTGTTATGTGTTGTAAATGTGTTTGTATAATTTCATATTAGAGGTCAGAAATATCAGCATTTCATTTTGATAAAGTGAAAATAAAGTATATTTTAATACAATTATATGTTGTCCTTATACTTTTTTCGAGCACTGTATCATAAGAAAGGATTTCTCATAATCTCATGCAAAAACATTTTACGCTTACTGATGAGCAATAATTACATGAGCAATAATGTCAACATGTGGCGGAACGTCTAGTCTCCATAAATATCTTGGTCGGTTAGCCTCCAAAATGAAGAATACTATATATATATATATATATACATATATATATAGAAATATATATATATATAAACCCCTGGTAGTATAATAACGTGAATTCAAATACATTAAAAGCAGAAAGCAAACAGCAACGAGGAAGGGTTGGGAAAGTAGACCAGGGAACGGCCAGGAAAAATAAAATAAATCAATGAATAGTATATCTGGCAGAAACGTCTCCAGAGGCATATTCAGAGACAGATATACAGAAATGCGTTGTTTCTATGGTTGTATAAAGACACGTGATTAAAATTTTATGTAATCTGTGCCCAAAAAAGAAATAAACGCGATACACAGAGAAACGAACCATGAGAACAAAATGCAACCTAAATAACATAAAACAACACATAATCACGAAAAATATAGCGTACAAATGCACAAACATACAAAAAAAAAGTCAACTAATAAAGTGTTTGAAGGCCGTCAGCTTGAATAAACTTCATGGGAGTCCACCACGTGGTCCAGTTTGAAAGCTTTCCATGCGAAAACCGCGATGGAATGACCCAAATTATAGGGAGTGGAAGTAGTTGTAGATGTTTTCGGTAAAACAAACCCAAGAGTTCAGAAAATAACCAAGAAGTGACCACTACGATCGAAAACATTTAGAATATTGATAATGTTGTCTTTCGGATCCGTAGCCTGTTTCTATTTTATTTGCTTTTTAGATATCCGCCTTAACGGTTTTATTAGTGTTTTAAATGTTTTTATTTAATTTTGCACATATTTTATGCAACCGAAGTTACGGTTTTCTAGTATATATATATATATATATATATATATATATATATATGTATATATATATATATATATATATATATATATATATATATATATATATATATATATATATATATATACATATATATATATATATACATATATATATATGTATATATATGTATAAACATATATATATATATATACATATATATATATATATATATGTATAAACATATATATACATATATACATATATATATATATATATATATATATATATATATATATATATATATATATATATATATATATATATATATATAATGCATAAAAAAGGAATGGATAAAAATTGAAAAAAGGAAGGAAGGCTTAGCAAAAAGCTTACTTGATGGCGGTAAGGGGTTGTGACCTCACGCCCCAGTTTTCAACGAGCTCGTCATAAATGCCGCGGCACTGCACTCCTGGTCGCCAGCTTTACCTCAAGCCCACCTCCAGAGTGACAATAAAAATTGTCACAAGACCTTCAAAAAGGAATGAACCGAGGACGGGAGTAAATTCACTACCGTACAAGCGATCTGTATTGCTGACCTCGGTGAAATGTATACAGCAGTCTTATGATCGTGCTGCGGTCCTGTCATATGCATGATGCGATCCTTCATTCTCTAAATGAATATAAAAAAGACTTGAGCTTTACACCATACGCTAAATTGTTTCGGTATAAATTATCTATATTTTTAAGCATAAAAAGAACTGGATATTTTTGAATATATGCTTGCTTTAAA
The DNA here is from genome assembly GCA_951213105.1 of Amaurobius ferox. Lineage (NCBI taxonomy): Eukaryota > Metazoa > Arthropoda > Arachnida > Araneae > Amaurobiidae > Amaurobius > Amaurobius ferox. The sequence goes on from OX578137.1 coordinate 45,544,329, forward strand.
AATACTTGATCAAAATCAATACGTAAATGAATATAAAAAAGACTTGAGCTTTACACCATACGCTAAATTGTTTCGGTATAAATTATCTATATTTTTAAGCATAAAAAGAACTGGATATTTTTGAATATATGCTTGCTTTAAAAATACTTGATCAAAATCAATACGTAAATTTTCTTCTTTAATAGTTCTTTTAATTCTGACCAATCCTCCCAAGAATACATTGCGAAATATATTCAAGTGTAGGTTGGAGTGCCAATGTATTATTCCATTTATAGGTATTTTAAAATGGTTTCTTTTGTCATAGATGGTAAATATGATTGGGATTTGTCTAAAGTTGATACTCAAATCCAAAAACTCAATGACTTTAAAAACTCAAACCTTCATGACGAGCTCGTTGAAAACTGGGGCGTGAGGTCACAACCCCTTACCGCCATCAAGTAAGCTTTTTGCTAAGCCTTCCTTCCTTTTTTCACTTTTTATCCATTCCTTTTTTATGCATTATATGGTGTATAGTACCTCTTGCTGCTTTGCGCATAATTACTATAACACATATATTTCTGATAATCCACTTTCTTTATATTATATATTTTATATGTATATATATATATATATATATATATATATATATATATATATATATATATATATATATATATATATATATATATATACATATATATATATATACATACATATATGTATATATACTATATACATATATATATACACATATATATATACATATATATATATACATATATATACATATATAATTATACATAATAAGGTATACATCCTCTATTTAACAAAAAAAAATTCTGGTGCTTACTGGCGAGTTGTATTTATTTATCCTGCAAAACAGCTCATATTTCTTACAATGTAGGAATTCAAATTTACTTAAAAATAGTATAATACCAGGATTTAATAAATATATACATTATAAAATGAAAATATTCCGGAAATTAAAATTTACCAGTTTGTTCTATAACATTCTAAAGAATGTACAACAATTTGCGTAATTGGATACCTGATCCATAAATAAATAATAACATATTTATCATGTCATTTTAATGATACATGTATGAGTGGACTATGGTAATTTCTCAGGAACTCCTAGGGGTTAGTGTACTCAAGGTATAGGCAAATTGGAAATTTTTCGTGCAGCAAGAAACACATTTTTCTCATGACGGCATTATTTTTCTAAAATAAAGAGCAAGCACTTGAAAAATATTATGATCTTACTTCAATGAAATAAATATTATGTATTAGGAATATTAAATCCAATTCATAGAAAATTCAAAAGATAAATGTTATTTCAGTTGAAAGTGAAATGATAAAGTTCTTACCATCTCTAAATCCCTTAGTACTTTGGTTTCTTGATACCGCATAAAATCTGAAAGAAGGAGCCACAAAGATTACATCTACTAGGAGGATGATGAAGATAAGGGGATTTTCATGTTCTTTGCTTAAGACAAGATATTGTGTCTCGCAGGAAATCAGAGAGGATAGAGGTAATAATAAATCAGCAGGCGGCAACAAAATAAAACTAATTTATGTGCTCCAATAAGTTATTGAAATTACTGCCTAAGGAGTACCTATTTGAAATTTAAGAAAATATCTAGGACGTGGCTTTGCACACGGTTCTTCACCATATATATTACATTTACATCCATCTGTATCACAATTATTATAAAACATTATGTATCTATTTTTAGATTTGTCCACAAGTTATTCTTTTAAAACAATTCAAAACATATTTTTAAATGTCCTATTTTTAAAATTCTCAACAGCTTAGTGACGTCAATGAATTCGATGCATTAGATTTATATCACTTAATTTAAACTATTTTTCAAACTATTAATATCTGAAGATGGGTACGTTTTAATAATACATTACTTTGTTAGACGGAAGTAAAACAAAAATACTTTTTCTGTGGTAATAAATAAACACGCACCTAATTCGGTGGTTCTATGGACATTAAAAAAAGCTATAACTCGTTCGTTTTTGGTAAGTAAAGTAGATAAATGTACAAAGAGCATTCCTTTTGAGCTATGGTTTATAACAAAAATCAATACAAAATCTGCAACAGGTAACTCGATATATACCTGGAGGCAATAATTCTTCAAAAAAGGTTGAGGTAATAAAATTCGTGCATCCAGCTCTCTCTTACAATTTCCACTACTTTGTCCTCTTTTTACACTCTCCTATGGATTGATGTAAAGCATGATAAAGATCTTGTAGAATGCTGGCCTATGCTCTTTGTACAACTGTCTTCAGTTGATATTTTGCTCTTGGCCTGCTCTTTCGGAAAAAACTCAAAAAGTCCTTGAATGTGTTGAAATCGGATAACTTTGAAATTCAATTAAGACTTGGATCTAACTTCGATTAAGCTAAGCTATGGGGGAAGTTTGCAGTATTCAACTTGCCAAGATTTTCCTGAAAAATCGCATCTCCCTACGGACGAAGGCAGGCTATGGAAGTCAAGGAATGATGTTGTATAATGGCCTGGTAGAGTTGTAAATTGGCAGTTCATCATATGGACTCAAATCATCAATGCTAGGAAATACAAACCCTTCCTCACTACACACATGCTTGCATAATGCCGGGAAACTTAACTTCTTGTTTAACACAGTTTGGGACCACTTCTTCAAGATACTTCTTCATCTGATATTTCTGTATAAGGCTGGTAAGAATGACTAGTCAGGACAAATCGCCCTCCGCCCTTAAGTCCAATGATTTCCGGCATACACAAGTATCCTAGTTTTGCTAAAATGGTGACAATATGAGCATTCACTTACTTTGGTACGAGCCGTAAAACTAATGCCATGTATCCTGACCCTAAAGATTGTCGAGCTACGGGTTGGTATTTGTGGGCTCTCTGCAATCTTGTAGCTTCCACGCACTACCAGATCGATATTTTATGACAAGACGGCACAAAATTAGATCGTTTTTAGTACTTTTCATTGTCTGTATACGGTTGATGCATATGGACTCGATGAAACCGTTTCATCCCAGTGTTTCAGAAACGTTTTTAACAGTAGAATAATTCGAGCACAATTCGTATGCATCTGATGCATAGCTAATCCATTTTGTTGTCATCTGGCCAATATTTATACTCGGTTTATGAAATTTAATTATTTTTGAAATGATATATTGCTGTTATTCTTTTAACGGCACAGAAATTAATGTCGCGTTTAACATATTTTTGTAAGTGCGCATGGTCTGTTTCGTACTTAACTTCATATATCAGAGTTCTGCTATTGTTCTTTGAGTTGTGCTGTAAAATTTGACGGTAAACCGAGATTTTAATACGATTTTATACCGGAGATTGAATTACGATTTTAACTGTGCCTTAAAGAGTACATCGACGACTGAAGGGAAGTTCAAACAGTAAATTTATTATATAATTTTGTTCCTAAACAAGTTATCGGGACTATTTATTCCAAATCATTCTCAAAATATTAATCAAGAATGTAGTATTACGTGCATAATATATCAGCAGTAGTAAATACAACCCACAAAGGATTTTGACAACAAGCTTTTTTTAAGAATGCGATTTTTCAATGGATCTGTAAGATTTCTCTGAATTTCCTTTAAATCTGCACGTTTCTAGAAACTAAACTTAAATAGAACATTTTGAAGATCTCCTTATTCTGCAAAGCGCAAAATAATCGTACTTAAATAAGATATCTTGAAACGTCCGGAAAACAGCCGTGACCAGTTTTTAATGAATACCATGATCGTAATTTAAATAGGTAGTTAGGAACAACTTCTCACTCATATATTTATAGATCAAGCCTTCTTATTAAGCAGTAAGGAAATGAAGTACTGCTTTGAGAAACTAATATAAGATAAAAAATTTCAAATTACACCCTCGAGAAATCGGTAGTTTATTCCAAGTAATCATTGTATCCTTGTTGCTGGGAATTGAAAATTATAGAGGAATAAGTCGAAACCTGTAATTCTCAGTATCATCATTTTCTGAAAAATAATGTGTAACGCTATGTTTTTTCTTAAAATTGCATTTAATGTTCGTGTATCAAGCGCGGTGATTGAATCCTTTAGTTTACAGGGAAGGGATAATTGTTGATTTTCCTTTTCCCCTACAATTTTGTAAAACTGATATACGATGAATGAATGTAACTTGTTGAGACTTTTTCTAGGTTTTCTGCGAATAAATGTGCATGTCAATAATGCCTTTATGATAAACAAATTATTTTACTGTTGTAATGCCACAAATTGTAAACCCAAACCAAGAATTTAAAATCCGATAAAAAGTGTATTTTTAAATAAATAACAACGGTATTTACCAAAGACATGTGTCTACAAAAATTTGTGTAAGGCAACAGGTGCAGAAGAAAAGCAAGGAGAATTTCAAACCCTAAAAATGACAACGAAAAGCATTGAACACTAAAAGTGGGGGAATAAGAACAATATTCCCAGTCTCGGTGACGCCAAATTCAGACAATTTTATGTCTATAAGTTTACAAGTTATAAACTCAAGGTCAAATAGTCTGAGAATGATACAAGGCTGTTCATCATATAAAAATGCCAATTGCAAATGGAATTTTGCCCAGATCACACAAAACTAGACGAATAACAGAGAAAACAACATGAAAAAATATGTGGCACAATACGATGTATCTTAATACAATGTATCTTAATACAATGTATCTTAATACAATGTATCTTAATACAATGTATCTTAATACAATGTATCTTAATACAATGTATCTTAATACAATGTGTGTCATATAATGTGTAAATGATCCTTATTCCTTCCCATAACGGAGGAACTAAGGATCGTTTAACTGAACTGAGTTCATTTTTAGAGAGAATAAGCAGACTCATTTTTAGAAGACATTCTGAATGGGAATTTTGAAAACATTCCTAACAATTTTTCCAAATTTTGAAGTTTCAATTGTTTGACATATTAATATACAAATACACATGTTAAGAACTTTTAAGCTAGTGAAAAGCACTTATTAAGTTTTTCTGTGCAAACTTCTACAGCGTGAATAGTAAAGCTAACTGCTTTGAAAATGTAATTAAATCTAAATAAGTTTTTAAATTTAACAAAATGCACCACTCTGCTCTACAAGAATAAGTTTCAAGAATTTTATATAAAGTTTAACAACTTTGATAGTTTTATATTCTTCATCCATAGATAAGTAGAATCTAAAAGCTGTAGGTTAATAGGCATCAAGCTAAAAAATTCATGTCATAATAATTTTAACAAACTTATATTTCTATGACATTATGTTATACTCGTATATTAAGTTTATTTTTTGTGTGTTTTTGGTGTTGCAAATAAACATATTTTGTCAAAACAGTATTTTTCGTTTATTTGAAGAAGGCATTTGACGCTAGGTTATTAATTTTATTGTTATAAAAATAAGATAGATCTAGAAATAAATAATAAATAATGATATATATATATATATATATATACATATATATATATAATCTTTATATATATAATATATATATATATATATATATATATATATATATATATATAATATATATATATATATATATAATATATATATATATATATAATATATATATATATATATAATATAATATATATATATATATAATATATAAGATTCATATGAAAAAATGAGGGAAATGACCAAATGCAAGGCATAAAATGGTAGAGGGGGATGGCGACCCCTCTTTCCCGTTTAAAAGACTGCTTTTATGCCCGGGCAACACTCACGGTACCAATGCCATGCAGAAGTCATACTTCCGTATATGTGTCAAATCAAAAACACTCGAAAAAGTGCAGATCTATTTATCTTGTTCGATGTTTTATGACCTGGGTTACTTCTCGGACCATACACGTGCTGTGGTGGTCTTCCGTGTGTTGTTGGAACGGCTTTTAGGTTAAGACTGGGGACGCACTATGGTATGTTGTGTTATTTTGATTCCATGTTGATTTCTTATGTCACGAATTGTAACTCTTTTAGCATGTTTTTAACAAGGTAGTATTTGCCTTTTAAGTGTTTTATTGTGTTTTAGCGTTATCTAACACGGATAATATATATCTACGTCCATTTTACAAATAACGTATTTCAATGAAATGATATTATATAAAAACCAAAAAAAGTTTAAAATGTTCAAAAAGTCACTGAGTCATGCATTCGCACATCCAGGCTATTCTGATATGCTTTGTGAGGATATCGCGTTTAAAGTATGTTTTATAATTTCTACACAGCTTTAATGAGCAAGATGGTGGATTTGGTAAGAAGAATCACGATTTACATTTACTCCTCAATAAGAGATATAAACTGTTGAAATGATACTTTATGAATGAATACAACTATATTTTTTAGTGACTGGCAAACATACTGTTCTAGAGTATATGCCCGGTAATACAACAATACAGGGTAGTAGTATTATCGATAACCAGTGACCCTCAAACTTTGTATATGATGTCTAACATAAAGAAATATTTCAAGCCTGTGCAACATGTTATTGACAACTCTGTGACTAATATAAATAGCGTCTGTAATGTTTCTCATTGTTCTACCGACTCGATCCTTAATCTTAATGGATCACCCTTTTTTAAATATTCATATCGCCATTATTTTAATAGAATACGTGATTTTAAGTTTAAAAAATGCCAATCACATCGATGTAAACTCTGCCCAGTGGCAGACCCTCTCCAAATATCTACTCAAGATCCCCGTTACGGTATATTCTGCAAAACCTATAATGTCATCTACTGTATAACTTGCCAAACATGCAATGCCAAATATATCGGCCAAACCAAAAATCGTTTACATTTGCGAATAAACTTACATCGAAGTCAAATCGGCAAATCTCTTCTCACTGATGCAACTATCACCAATTTGGAACTCCGTCATTATGGAAGCCATGATTTTTCACAAATAATTGTTACAATCATCGATGTTGTACCAAACCTGTCAGAAAGACTTTGGTGGGAAAATACACACATCCAACAATATGGAACAGCTTTCCCGTATGGACTCAATACGATCATATTTAATGACAATTATAATTTGGAATCCTGTAAAAATGAAAAACGTAACCCTGTATTACAAGATATCCATTGTGCTATAAAAAAGAGATGGCAAAGGGGAAAAAGAAAACATAATAAAATCAGTTATAATGCAACTCTTGAAAAGATCGAAACGTTCATAAAAAATGTGTGTACAGGAATAATAATAAAACCTGGATGGATTAAAAATCTTATATTTAGTATAAAAAAACGTTATATTCAACGCATCTGGTGTTATTTGAAAGAGTATCAACTCGAAGAACATCTATTTGTTAACAATAATGAAAATGCTTGTACAAATTACGCTATAATGATGGATTTACTTAAACTAAGGGCCAGTACATTAAACATAGTATTAAAACCCTCTACCCGGAAGAAAACTACTACAGCAGAGCCTTTTGTTACTACCTACAAAAATAAAAATTATGATGGAATACCAATCAAGATATATATAAAAAACTTGGCACATCTCTTGCCAATACCTGACATCGAGGTAAAGCTGATTTATAAATTTGTGCAAACCAATGGTAGAAAAATATTTAATTATAATCGTATAAGCAGAAACATCCATGTATATCAAAGTGAAGAGCGTAGTTGTCAAAACAGCCCTTATATAGACACCCATCATGGGCACATTGTCACTGGAAACCTGGATCTATTGGATAATCGGAAGTTAAAATCTATGCTTCAACTTGGTACGAAATTTCGTATACAAGATTTCACAAATATTAAAAAGGACTTTGAACAAGATTTAAAGAAATTTACATATAAACTCGCCGTAAAATACAGCATGCCAATACAAGCTTTCCAAGAATGGCAATACAACCTTACCAAAATGTTCAATCTCCACTACAAAACAGTGTGTAAAAAAACGTATTATCCTTCTCTTCAAAATGCAGTCAATAAATATGAAGATAAATATGTTATAACTTATACTGATAAAGTAGTATCAAATTACGCTTTCACATGCAGAAAATACTACGTTGATACTTTAAAAAATAGTTATCTTGACAAACAAAATGTACTCCCCTTTACAACAAAATGGAAATTGTCTGGCAAATAAAATCAAAGATCTGTATAAACTAATTGATATCGAACTTAAAGTAGTTAACTTTCCATATCTGGTATTAATACCAAAACTTCATAAAAATCCAGTCAAATTCCGGCCGGTGACTGTGGGATGTGGATCCTATTTGACAATTGCAAATGAAAAACTTTTAAATATACTTAAAAATGTTCTGATTATACTCAAGAAACAAGGAACAGTAATGATAAATAATAGTTACGATGTCATCAACCGACTTCCATTTTATAGCAAGGATATACGTTTCAAAAGTTACGATTTCCGTGATTTATTCAACAACATCAATCTGGAAAATCTATATGAAATTTTGAAGGAACTACATGAAATATATGACTTAAAAGAACATATTACCTTCAGAAAATACAAGGACCTGATTCGCATTGTGTTATTTGAAAATATCTTATTTGATGGCACCAGCTATTTTCAACAGGTGAAGGGTATTCCCATGGGAGGGGGTTGTTCATCCCTGCTCGCCGATCTATACTTGAATAAATTTGAAAATGGCACTCATATACTACACGAAATGCCATACTTTCGTTATGTTGACGATGTCCTTGTTGGGCAATATAAGAATACACCCCAATTTGATTTTACTTTTTATCCAAAAGAGCTGGAGTTGATTGAGAATAGGGGTGGGGAGGATGATGGTGTTGATTTTCTGGATATCACACTAAAACATGACAGTAGATATGGTACTTATACCGTCTTATATGACAAGAGAAATAATTTCAATATGGAAATCAATCATATTATAGATTGGAGTTCCAATTTGACCAAAAACATCTTCAGAAATGTCGTCATAGGTCACCTCAAAAGAAATCAACGCATTAATACTTTCAAGTCAGATTGCATCATACATAATAGGAATATTATGAAGGAGGCAATAAAACGGAATTATCCAGTTGGCTTTCTGACATGTTATTATAATTCCCTATTTAATACAAAAAAGGGAGAAAATGCTTATTTAAGGGATATGGCAGAGGTATAGAACGATGAAAGTAAAAATAACGTATTACGCATGCGTAAACTGCTTTTATATATAAGGCACTCTGGCATTTGCTGCATTTCCATTCTTTTCCTTCCCTTGCAATCCTGGTTGATTCCTATTTGTTTACTCTGCACTTTTTCGAGTGTTTTTGATTTGACACATATACGGAAGTATGACTTCTGCATGGCATTGGTACCGTGAGTGTTGCCCGGGCATAAAAGCAGTCTTTTAAACGGGAAAGAGGGGTCGCCATCCCCCTCTACCATTTTATGCCTTGCATTTGGTCATTTCCCTCATTTTTTCATATGAATCTTGTATGTTACTTTAGGAGAGTGTGCTGCTTTGCGCCAACTTCTGGAGAATAATTGGATAACTGTGGAAATAATTTTAATTTTTTATGTTTACTATGCTTTATATATAATATATATATATATAATATAATATATATATATTTAATATATAATATATATATATAATATATAAATATATATATATATATATAATATATATATA